>JBBMOI010000018.1:1092500-1127500 GCA_038088405.1 Porites divaricata
AGTATAGGTATTATGTTTTATTAATGTGATTTAGAATATATCTTGGTAAGGTTTATCATCTACAGGTACATTGTTGCTTTGGATCTCTAAAAAACCTAATACAATAATACATGTAGTGCTAATCAAGTCCATCTTTGGTTTGAAAAACAGTGTGATTGAGATATAGACCATTTCAGAGAAGAACACTAACCAACTTAAACACATGACTCTGTAGCTAATACAATCATTGACCCTCAAACACAGTTAATTTGTCCAACTCACAAAGAAGTAATAAATACACTTCAGAGGTGATAAATAAACCTTCTGATCATAAATAATTTAGATGCAACCTTCTGGCTCGCATGCATGACAAAAGCAAATTTGTTGCTGTTTAATACAGAAAGATTGATTGATTCGTGCCCTCTCAGAAGAGTCTTTGACGACAATTTTACTGTCTTCATTGACTAGGTGTGTTCAGCAAATCCTACAATAAAGACAAACAAAAGGAAAACTAAAACACTGTTTAAAAAATAACAACACTTAGGAGCCTAAACGGAGGACAAAAAATGTCAGTAGGTGTTTTCCCATTGATGCAACAATTATTTATAGTTTATGTAAGGGAAAAGTACAAAAATTATTCGAGTCTCTTCAGTGCCTTCGAATACAAGCTGCGAGGAGCGACGTGAGGCGATTGTATTCACTGGATATGTAATTTAGTAATTTAATTTTGAGCCAAATTAACATACTGCTTTACGAACAATCACAGGGTTAATCTAGGATATTACTTGAGCGAAACAGTTCTCAACACAAACTAGTCTGCCGATTGGAACTTTACACACCGTGTGCGTACACTTGCTCGGCGCCAGCTCCCAATGTAGTTAGTTTCAGCCATTTTCAATCGAAATTTATGGCTGAAAAATACCAGCATTCAGTCTGTAACTATGCCTATGCCACAATTCCATCCTTAAAACATCTGTCAATCGTAGTTAAGAATAGAAACAAGAAGAAACCTTCATAACAAAGGCGTCCCAAAACAGTCGCCAAGTGTACTAAATATGGCTCTGCTAAAGCCAATTTTTGGGACGCAGTTTTCTCAAAGACAAGGACAAATAACACATAACAACAACAAGAAGTGCTTACCTCGAAGGTTCAAGTGTGGCTTTGAAGGATCGCCATCGCCGTAAGACAACAAACCAAGGGAATAACACACACCAAAAATTAAAGTACTACTAAAAAATCCGAAAAAGAACAACATGCAGGCAAAGAAACCCTACATTTCGACTGGTTTGCGCCACATTTTCGTCATCGTTTCGTCACAAATTTCCACTATGATGGAACCATCTAACGCCATCTTGGAGCACGAACCAACCAATCGGCGATAAGAAATCAGCCCACGTGACATAAGTTTCCTATTCAGTCTTTCTATTATCCATGATGAAATTAATTCGAAAACCGAAACGGAAACCGTTGATTAAATATTGTTTCAGGGTTTGGTCGTAGCCCGCAAGGAGCTGTTCAAACCGGTCCACTCTTACGGGAGTTACTAGGGAATTGCCCCGAAGGATGAGCTGAAATTGATGCTCCGGACTTACAGCGCGAAGCTCGCTACCGTTTCCACCCGACCAAGACTTTTGATGAATTTTTGACACTTTTTTGACACTTTACTAATGAGCCCCGACGACAAAGTGGGCGGAGACAGTGTATACTGATATGTGGCACGACGAGAATTCATGTGATATTTTTAGTTTGTTGGTTGGTGGGCGACATGAAATTTCAAGTGAAAGTGGAGTATGGGAGAGAGAAATTTGTAAAGTTTTACGTTGAAGCAGACGTTGTCGATGGAAAGGTACTAAGGTATTCATTCTCCTCGCTTGTAGAAGACATCCGACGGACCTGCGGTTGTTTGCGACATCACACGTCCAGCACTTTGCGGATACGATACAAGGACGAAGATGGCGATTTTGTCAACCTCAACGAGGACGACACAGATAATTTTCAAGAGATGTTTGTTCGTGCGAGTTCAGTAGATGAAGGGCTATATCGGAAAGTACTTCTGAGAGTCAGTGAGCTAGATTCACCTGTGGTTCAACCAACGGTCCCGACAAAAAGAAGAAAGCTTGAACAAGAAATATCTACTCCTGCGCGGGAAACTGAGCACATGCACAAACTTGATCCTCGCTCACTTGAGAGCAGCTTTGCGAATGCCGCAAATCCCGAGCGATCGCCACTCGACTACGTAAAAGCAGAATTGGCCGAAAACGTGCAGTTAAAAAAAGTTTTATTATCGAGTGCAAAAGAGGAGTTGGCCAAGGCAACCGCTCAAAATGAAGCGCTCACTCCTCTCTCAGCCATACGATCAAGGATCTGTGGAAATTGTCACGAATCTGGTCATACAAAACCGAAATGTGTTTCACCTCCCTGTCCTTCTCACGACGCTTGTGGTTTGAGGGACAAGCACCCTGAGCTGAAACTAAAGATATCAGAGCTGCAAAAAGAAATCAAACGATTACAGCAAGAACACTGCGATGCTGAATCAAAGCTGAAGGCGTTTTGCGAGTCCCGCGTGAAGGCATCAACTTCATCTTTTGCAGTAATGCGTCCCAGACTTAAAGTGCGTAATTTAATCAAGTACAGTGACCGTGTTTCCTTAGACCGAGATCTTCTTATTCTTGAAAAAGCATTGACTGGAAAGATTCCTGAATTTGATGCGAGCGAGGATTGGCGGTTGCCAATTCTGATTGAACAGTATCGAAATAGAAATGTTGATATTTATCTGAACAGCTTCGCAGATTGCCGCTCTTCAGTTTCCAAATGACTATATCTATAGAGGACTGAACTTTCTGAACTGTACAATAAGATCACCTTGTCAGCTGTTGTGTTGATGTATTGTTGAAAATTTTGGCCTTTATGCATTATAAATGAAATATTATGTTGTGTTGAATTATTTATTTTTTATTCTGTTACGGAGTGTTTACATTTCACGTGTTGTTTTTATACATTGTCGCCCATGTGAGACAAAAGTACTTTGAACAGCCAGCTTGAATATATAATAATTTTATTCAGTTGACATGATAACCCAAGAACTTGGAGAAATATATATTTTTTCAAATATCTAACGGCTGCGTGACTATATTTCCCCAACTTTTTTTGTTCTCATGCCGAGTAAAATAGAAACAACAACCGGGGCGGAAATGCTTTGAAACGAAGAAGGGTGTCACAAGCATATTTTATGTGAATATCAATAAACAAGAAGTTATAGGAGATAGTAGTTTTCCATCGATTATCGCGAATATTTACAGCCGTTTTCACTGTTTCGTGCATTCAGCAGGCGATTTCTTCGCAAACAGGGCGGATCGATATCCACAAATCACAGGCCGCTAATGCGACCTTCTGAACTTTTTAAGGTCATTCTAGTCGGCTGTGATTGGTGGATTTCGATCCGTTCTGTTTGTTAAGCACAAAAAGTGGTGGTATGCACCATGCTGTCTTCTTTCTTGTCTTCATATTTTTGCCTTGATTGTCGTTAGTTTTATACAAGATAGCCGCACTTCGTGAAGTACCCTGCTGAGTTTTCTGCAGTGATAAGAGAAATCGCTTCTCCGATTGCCACTTCCGTTTCGTTCATTGCTAGCACCTGGTTCAGTTGAAGAAATCGTTTGATCTGGTTGAAACAGTACTCGCATGTATTGAAGTGCGGTGAATACGGTGGTTGGTAAATCAATTCGATTCCGCATCTATTAAACATATTTCGCAACAATGGCTCAATGTGACGAGCATGGTGAAATCCACAATTGTCCATCACTACAACATCACCACGCTCTAAAGCAGCACTTCCATCTGTCCGTTCTACTTGCAAGGCGTCATCAAAAAAATTTAGGAGTTCCAAACCATTTGATGGGCCTCGAAGAATATTGAAGTAATCAACGCCAACAACTGAGTGGAGCAAATTTAAAGTAAATGTAGCGTTAGATGCGTAACGTTGAAATTCAATAGCTCGTTCGCCGACCCTAGCGTTTCCATAGCGGCGATTAGCAGTGGTCTTTACAACACTTGATTCATCAAAGAAATGAATCTTACTGGCTGGATATCTTGATATGGCTTGTAGATATTCGTCTTGCCGTTCCAATGCACCGGGCTTTTCTGCTTCAAGTGGACATACCGTCAGTTTTTTCTTACTAAACATGAGGTCTTGTCTGAGTCGCCGATTAATCTGTGACGTTCCTGGAAGGTCATTGGGATGAATCACTCCATCTAACAGTAGCCTTTGTTGTATCTCAGAAGCGTAGGTGCTCGGTTTTATTCGTTTTTGCACTTCAATGTATTCAAGAACGTTCGCGTCAATTTTAGGTTCAGGAAAATTAGTTCGTGGTGTACGAATCGACGAATTTGTTACATTGTAACTGCTGGTAACTTTTTTCAGAAATGTATGGCTGGTCCTGACTTCTCTTGCAATAGCGCGTTGGCCTAAACCTTGGTGGCTCAAATCTAATATTCGCTCACGAAGAAGAGAGGGTAGTGCTCTTCCATTATCGTATAGGCCGCCATTAGCGTTAACACGCAATTGTATATTTCCTATGGCTTGAGACATTGTTCTTTTCTACTGACTAGTTTCTTGAAAATTTATTTTCTGGCTGCTTACGATCAAACTAGTTACATGCAGTTATATGTATTTCTCTTGCGCGCGATAATTTCAAACGGTCTGACAAACTCCGCCCCCAATCAAAAAAGTGTCAAAAAAATGTCAAAAATTCATCAAAAATCTTGGTCGGGTGGAAACGGTAGCAAGCTTCGCGCTGTAACGGGATTTGATCGCAGTTGGGAGTTTTGGTTTTGGCACTGGGTGGCGGGATGCTTCGCACCGCACTTGAAGCACACGTGCTCGTATTGGCAACCCCGGCAGTGCCTCCCTGAATGAAATGACCAACAGGTTCCCCTAGGAAAGGGGGGAGTGGAGGTTCGAAATCGCCCCCGCGGGGTTGTTCTATCACTAACGGTGAAAGATTGTGATTTGGCCCGAAAATTAGTCATGGCACGTAGCCATAGCTCCCAATAAATTTGATCCCACGGGTAAAGTTCAGGGGACGATTGTCGCAAATAACGAAACTGCTCATCATAGAAACTACAGTCCCCAGACTTATTAGCGAGGTCACGCACCACTTCGCAATATTTCATTAGCTTAGGGGCATCCTGGGAACATTTTACAGAATAAATGGATACAAATGTGTTAAAAGCCGTGAGCCACTGGCTGATATTAGTGACCTTTTTCGGTGTATGATAAGGCTCGAGAGTTAACTGTGGTTGATTTACAGCACCCCCACTGGAAACCATGGAAAGAGCAAACTTTTCTCGAGGGGGTACGACAGAGAGCAGTGCCCCAAAGTCAATATATTCATTTGCCCAGATTTTCGCTTTCATTTTGGCGCTCACACGAGAACCGATTAACAGCTATGCTAGAGAAGGGGTGGCTAGGCTGATCGCCAGCCCCAAGCAATGCTGGTAGGGGTGCCTGTTCAATTGTACCTGTTGTATATGAGAGGACTTCATTTTGTACAACCTGCTCTACCGCGGCTGACGGCGTTGGCGTTGGCATTACCGTACTGGAGACGGTGGCTTGATGCGTAGCCATTGCATCCTTTACGGCCTGGGCGACGGCCACGGAAATAGTACTTGTGAGAGCCCGCATGTCCAGCCGCATCGCTCCTTGTCCTCCTTGCATTTCTCCTTCTTGTCCAGTCTGCTGCTGAGGCATCGGAGGATTCTCCACAACCGATGAAGGTCCGGCCTCAGTGAGGTCTGTTCGTAGCCGTTTCGAGCGCCTGGCTTGTGGGGCGGTGGTACGCTTCGCAGGAGGCATTTTTCAATGAGAAAAACCTAACTATAAGTGATAGATGTGATAGGCAGTGAAACTAGTGTTAGAAAGAAGTTTTAATGTCAAATAAAGTAGAACAAGGGGGTCATCAGAGGAGCCGATTCAAAGCAGGTATTTGAATTTACATAATGACTCGAGTGCAAAATTGACCCGAAAAAATAGTGAGGCTTATACCTCATAAGTAGTAATGAAAAAGGATACCCATTTTCACAACACAACATTAGAGCATTGACAGTATACCGAGTGCATTGGACACACCCACATATGCAGGCGGTCAAAATGGATTGTACACTCATAACATGGTAACTGCAAGCAAACAAACATACATACCAAAGTCGGTAATAGGAAGGCACACAGTGCATTTCTAAGGTTTCAGAAACCACAAAATTTGGCCATAAGTGGTCAGCAAAATGCGGCAAATAATTGCCGGAAATCAAATATAACAACCAGCTAAACCACAAGGCGATAACACACCCGGCTTGGTTTGAAAATAAAAACCAGATAAGTAAATCGGAAATGGGCAAGTGAAAATGGTTACGAAAACTAGTTGGGCTGCTCGCCAGAACGTGTCCAGGAATGCAAAGACTTTAAAACGGCCCCCCTGAGACTTCGGTAATACTTATAGTGCCCTAACTTATTAAGGTGAACACCATCACGAGCGAAATATCTCTGCGAAGTATTCCAAAAACCCCTGTGACCCCCAAAAAAGCAAAAGGAATTGGCTCTAGAAGGACCTTCAGAAATTTCGTGAGGGCCTTAACACGTGCGTTAAAGGCAGCATCGTTTTCGCGAATTAGCGTTTGGCAAACACAAATTTGTCGCACACTGTGCTCTTCGTACAGAATACCTACTAAGTCCTCTATTGCCGAGGCTGCTACTAAGGGATCTAGGTGGGAAAGATCATTAGTTCCCAACTGTAGTATCACAATATGGGGAGCAAACGACTCCACCACGTGGAGATCACAGCGAATAGTTTTTTCAACTGTTCGACCTCCTACACCATGCCATTTAAACTGGGCGGCCTCGTGTATCATAAAACGATGATCAAGATGAGTACTATCAGAAATAAAGCTATTTAAACGGCGGATAAAAGAGTGCCCGAGAATTAACACACGAGGCTCACACATCTCAATTTATGTTAAAACAACAACAAAAAAAATGAATATAGAATGTACGAGAAAAGAAAAGAAATGGCAGGCGAAGTGCAAAATCGCTAAGTCGATTACAGAGATAAATGTTCTAGAGATGGTAAAATATAATAGGACTTGCCTGACAAAAAAGAATTTTTCCGCTGAGATGTAATCGCCGTGATGGTGAAAGTAAGAGTGGGCGAACGTAACATAATGTTTGGTTTTAGTAAAAATATTGCAAGATGATGAATTTTTTACTCGGTTAAAAAGCGCCCGAAGATTCCTATCTTCAGCACTTTCATAAACAATGAAATTTTGCAAAACTTTGAAGGAAAAATCACGGCTTGGTACGTAGAATTTTAGAAGAATTATTAACCTCAGAAAAGCCCCACTGTTGCAGTACAACATATAAAAAATCCAGCTTGGGCAATTAAAAAGCAACCCGCTTAGAGAGGTAAACACCCAGTTCATTTTCGATGTTTTTTGCATAGAACGTTGAAACCGTCACGCAACCGCGGGAAACACAATCTCCAAGACATTATATTTAATGTGCCCAAATGAGCATTTTTTCAATGAAGATGAATATTTAACAATTAGTCGCCTCAGGCGACGTGAATATCGGCGAATAGTCACCGAGACGAAGTCGAGGTGACTATTCGCCAATATTCACGTCGCCTGAGGCGACTAATTGTTTTAGTATAATTACATTGATGATTATTCGAGAAAATAAAATTATTGATCAATTTCCGACCCCGAAACATCAAAAAATCTGGCTGCCATTTTGAAAACTGCTAGCCTTCAATGCTATAATCACCGCGCGGTGATTATAGCGGGATAGTGCGAAGCTCCTAGCCAATCACAGCGCTCTATTTTCGATAGTCATCGATGTAATTATACTAAAATGTAATATAATGTTTTATAATGTAGTTTCCAATGAATATTTAAGTCTTCTATCGTTTCTTTTTAATTTTAACGTATAAATGGAATAAGTGAAAACCGCCGCGCAGAAGGCCAAGTGCAGTGTCAATACCGACAATTTTATACTGGCTTAAGGAAAGCAGAAACTTAAAAATACATGTACAGTATCTCAAATCAAGAATCTTCGATAATGTAGATCTGAAAGTTTGTTTCATTCGATAAAAACCCCTTACTGAGGGGCTGGAAGTTGTTATAGTTCAAATGGGGAAAAACTGCGTTTGGCGAACCAAACAACAAAGGTCAACAAATGATATCGACACCACCCAAGGTACTCCTTTTCTAACTTATTTTTTATCAGTGTTTATGTTCATTAAAGAGCTTGCATTCATTATAAACTAGTCTTGTTGCCTCAGTGGCCAGGGGGAAGGTCGCCCTTAATGCGCCCTTACCAAGTGGTCGACAAAATGCTTTAAATCTATTAATAATTGTTAAATTGACACAAAATGTTCGTACAAAAAGTAATATAGTTAAAACAAAAACTGAAAAGCACTCGCCTCTTCATAAAATACGCTATTTATCAGGCCAAAAAAAGTAGTCAAAGTTTCCTCTTTTGAACTTTACACGCAAATTTATCATCAGTGAACTTAGAGGAACCTTTTGAGGTACGTCATTACCTGTACTCTTTACAAAGAGTACAGGATCTGCCTCTGAATGGTTCCTTGTCGGTCTATTCCCCACCGTAGAGCACACAAAAAAGGCCGTAATTCCCACCCCGGGACTTTTCATTGAACGCAAATATGCTGTTTCGTTTAACAATTTATGTAAAAAATATAGAGAACCTGACTTACATTACATCAACAAAAAAGAACAGGAAAACCCACACTCCTTAAAAAAAAGAAACCGGTGATATTGTTTCGCGCGGCCAGAAATACTTCGCACGCACACACAAAGAAAAAAATGAAAACTTAGTTTTAATTTGCCCACCCTCACTATGCCACCAGCCCTCGGGCCCGAAACTCTAGACTTTTCCTGGAGCATGCCTCGGGGACGGATGGTAGCAGATAAAAAACAACAAGGTTTTTAGGGTTTTTGTCATTTGGGTAAACCACTTGATAGCCAATTGTGTGTGTGGGACAATTATTTTGTAGCTATTATTACGTAGAGAGCAAAGTACTCAATACAATATCGTCTCATCGAAGGTCAAAAAAAGACAAGAAAGGGACTGTTAAAGGTATCAAAGGTAGCTGGATAAATTGTCCACCAGAGAAATGGAACTTTTTCGCCGTAAATCAGCCTGTATTTTTACGTATATCAAGAACCCACGCTGAAACGAAACATCTGGAGAGAGGGTAAAAAGGAGATTTGCCACGCCTTAACGCAGGCGTTCTTAGGGGAGTTCGTTTTCCTGAAAACGCTTGCGTGGGAGGCTAATGTGAACAGGGCTTAAGATAAACGTCCACGAGAGAGGGCGGAGAAAGCGTTCATGTGTAAATCCCATTTCACGATCATGATTCATTCCGAATGGTGTCTCTTGTTATTCACATGTTTGCTATGGGACGAGCCAGGAATTTATCTTGGGGTTAGGAGGAGGGGTTACCAAAAACGGAGAAAGAAAATCATGCACAAGAAAAAGAGGAGAAAAATTGGTACATAAGGAAGCATGGGAAAACGCTTATGCAAGTCTCACCTATATTTCTGGGATTTGTATAACGGAAAGGTTAGAAAGGAAATTCTCCTGTTTTTAATCCTGTTTGAATGAAAAGTGTTGAATAGACATAATTTCGTCCTCCCCGATATAAAATATTATCATTCGACGCAAATGTTCTTCCTTTTCATTGGCCGAGAGCCCACCACGTGACCTGCAAATAACTGCCTACAAATAATGGTGTGCTCATGATCAATGTTGTTCAACTGTTGTTGCCTGCAAATGCTATTCTGCTCATGCATACACTGGACGAAAAACGGATATAATGATATTTGCCTCCAAGACAAATCTAAGACAGATCTGATGTCAAATTTGTCCACCCAACAAATGTCGCAAATGTGAGACAAATCTGTTATCACATTTGTCTCGAGGAAATGTGACACAAATGTGATTCAAATCTGTCATTATATTTGCCCTTGTTTAAAGGTATCTTAAAACAGGACAAATACGATGAAAAATAACTTTTTGACTTTTCGTCCCAGTACTATCGCAATATAAGTTGCTATTAATTGTTCAGAAACAATACTATATCACGTTTATATAAGAATGACACGTTACTGAGAAGGTTAAGTTAGGGAAAAAGGAAAAACCCGAACTTTCAATTACCGACAGGTGCAAATATTCCTAAATCTTTTTTTGAAAAAAAGGAAAGTTGCCATTAATAAATTAGATGGTATGAAATTTCAAGATTTTTTTTAGCATATGCTAGCAAGCTTGCTTGCAAGGCAAGTGTGAATCCCTCCTCCATTAAACTGAGTTGTTTTGATCAGTATTACTGCGTGCTACTAAAAACATGGAAGCTCAACTCCAGACCAAATTATTCAACCATGTGAAGAAGTTTTATTTGCACTAAAACCCTACCCTAAATATAGTGTCTAAACGACAACACTATTTATAAAATAACTAAGGTCGTACGCGCGTTCTTGTTGCCGGTTAAAAACCTATGGTTTATTTTGCCGGTAAACTCATAGAAAACTGAAACATGCTTTAAAGTTATTTTATAAAACCAATAGACCACACTTTCTATGGGTTATCGGCATGATAACCCACTTGGAATACTAATGTGTTGGGAGAACCCGAGAAAAGCTTTTCTCGTGTTCTCCCAACATCCCGCGTAGGTTATCACTCCATAAAAAGTGTGGTCTATTGCTTAAATAAACTCGACATACTGAAAGGCCAATTGCGGGAGTGGAAAAATGTTTTCTATAACGAGGTTTTTTTTCCATATTTGAACTGTTACTGGGATGAAAAATACTGTTGGTTATTCAGAAGACTTCGTTATGTTAAGGTTCGTTATAGCGGAGCTCTACGCGCGCGCGAAGCGGGCGCGTGGGCGGAGTCCCATAGCTTCGAAATCTACTCATCCAAGAAAATTTCTTAATCACGTGACCGTACACCGACCGACCGCCGTCCGTCCGCACCACAGGACAACCAATGTTTACTTTCACACTTTCTAACTACTTTGGGAGCCCAGGAGGAAACTGATTACACATCAATGTTGTGATCAATTGACAGCTGTTAAAAACAAGGTATCCGCTGACCAGTATCACCTGACATGGCATCGTTTTTGTTTTTCACCTTGCTGGATGCGTAAGCGATTCAGGCCTTACTTGATAGCTTTCAGGAGCTGCATCTCGAAATATGGTAAGCCTGAGTTATCATTCTATTTATATCTGTTTTCATGAAGTCGAGCGCAGTTTATGAGGCTAGTTTATGCACGTTTGTATTAAGATTTGAGACACTGATCTGTCCTAGTATGAGGTTTGACATAAGCTTACAGAACTTTGAAAAGGCTTCAGTCGATATTTCACCGCAAATAAAAAGAAAAACCGTTCCGAAGCATATTTAGATATTATTTTGGCTGTAGAAAGAAAACTTTGAGCGATTTTCTTGTCGCGAGTTCATCGCGGAAAACAGCAAACACCGGGAAGCCGGCGGCTTAAAATTAAACTTAATTTTTAAGCTTAAAGACTCAGGATTCTTAGAGACACTTAAATACTTGTTTTCGTGAATAAAACTTGTTGTCTCTGTAAATGTTCTACCGAATTATATTTCTGATCTTTTATTTATTGTTAGTTGTCTTTTGCAATTTTCCTCGCTTTGCCGTTTGTTTACAGTCGTTCATAAACATCGCTTGCAGGAGTACTCAACGTCCCGCACGTATTACACATCGCCGTGACGGTCATAAAACTATCAATAAAAAATAAACACAATAAATTCTTTATTATGTTGAAGCGTAACTCTGTTAAAATTTCTTTGCAAACTTGGTAGGTGATTTTGGAATTTTTTTAACGGTTTCGCTAAAAGCCCACGCGTGCTTCGATGGTGCTGAATATTGAATGAATGGAATTAGTCTTGAAAAATTTTGAAAATGACTACTAATTGTCTAAGGTCAGGCGGTCTGTATGATAAAAACAGCGCCTCATAGTACTCTTTCACCTCAGATGTGATGTATAAAAAGTATAAAAGGTTGATTTGCACGCACCCAGATTTGTTGGCAAGATTTTCTAAAGTAAACTTCTCGAACGTAAGAATTCGGCCTGATTTGTTTTCCACGCCTAATCTACCGTGATCAAGAGCCATTGTTGCTCTTAAATGTGACCGAAGATGATTGCCAGTGCTATTTTTTGGGTGTACATATAAGGCTATCAACTCGATGCAAGATTTGTTTCACTCTAAAATCACTTAGCCTGTCCATCAGAAGTCACACGAATGTGCCCCTAATTTAACTAATTTGTGGATTACAAGTCTATTGTTTGTTTTAAATTATAAATTTATTAATGGAGCTTCGCTTTTAGCCCTGGCTAAATTTATATATTATGAAATATGCTGTGTTTCTAACCTTAAAAACTTCATCCCAAAATATTTTGATAATGCTCTTACAGATTTTGCTTAAATTTCACGAACATCGAGGCCACTATTGGAGAAAAAAGCTCCCGTGAACGATTTTGGAAGAACAGTTCCCAGTGCCGAAATATACTGCTACAAGTAAAACAGGTCATAGCGTCATTTCGTGGCTATGACAACTCCCATGTTATTGCAACCCTGATCATAACAAATTTTCATCTTTATCTAATACAACTGTGGTGGCAATTTTTCCAAAACTTTATTTATGACGACGTAGTTTATGTTCAAACTTGGGAGGTATTGGCCGTGAAAAACTGTATCGAGCCACCTTAAGAATCTAAAATACAATTTTTAAGTTACTGTATTTAACGATATCTTACCCCTCATGCCAGAGCAATGGCAAAGCCCAGGCTTGAGGGTGGGATATTAGAGAGGCCAGCACCTGACGGTCCATCATGGGCCATAAGGCAGGCCAGTTCCCAGTCGAGGCATAGGCCCAGTCGTTTCAAGGCTGATTTGTAGCCACACAGGGATACATTTTTAAATATTTTGGTTTCTTTTTTCTTTTGTTCAAGAGCATTTTCTCACTTTATGTACTCTTCGTTTTAGAGCATCCAATCATCAAACTGCAGACAAAAAGAACTTTTAAAGTGAATTTGTCTTATATAAAGCCTTCCCATTGAACAACCTGGCCTTGAGTAAAATATAACCATTTATTTAATAGTCAGTGCGTGGAACCTTGTTTATCCAGACTCAACAAGACTGGCAGGGATAAATTTAATAAACAGAGAGTGTAGGTGAAAAAAGGTATATTATTAGTATGAGGTTACCTTTCACAGAAGACAATCCATCAACTGCAGTGGCATGTTTTGTCTTAATAGGGTAGCTTATTATTTATTATCATTATACAACACATACGATTGTTTATTTGCAATATTCATTTAACAAATCTGGGACCGGAAGAAAAGTCGGGACAATAAAAAAGTTGGTCAATTGAGGTCCTGATAATCAAGGTTCAAACTGTTGGCTTAAAGGTCCAAAGTCCATTATTTTTGGTAATATATCTAAATAACAGTACATGTTATGGACTTTCTAAGAGCGTACATAAATGTAACTTGGATTATTTGGTTAACTGTAGCAGGCATTGCAGAGTGCAAGCTGTATCAATAAGATGTGTGTACAAAACTATAAAATATGATAATCATATGTAACATTTTTGCTGTTTACCAAACTTTAGTCAAGTCTTTGTAGCATTATAGAAGTAAGCTATTTCATTAGTTTTGTTGCCTTTGGCAAGCATCGGCAGCCCACCAAGCAAATCTCAGCAATTAAGATGCATTTGCTTTTTATTATTGGTATTTCCTAAAGTGCATGTAGATAAACTTTTAATATAAGAAACAGGAATTTTTTGGTCTGGCAGTCAACTCTCTTTAAGATGGACACCTTTGGGACCAGCACTACTCACTACTGAGTCCGTCTTATACACCCAATACAAAAATGGCTGTCGGATTAATATTCTTTTGTTTAAATTAACATTAGCCTAACAAACCTTGCTTGAGATAATTTATTGTTTTGAATTTTGTACTGGATAACCAGGCTAGTTAGGCTACTTTAAATTCAATCTAAAGAATATTAAAGGCTGTGTCACGGCAGTCCAGTTCAGTTTGTTTAATTTTACCAATTACTTGCATTGCCCTCATTCGTCATGGAACTTAAAGTAAGCAAAGAAATTACATATAAATGACAAAATCAGAGATCTGTGACAAACAAATATGTCTCCTGGGCATTATTTTTGAAGTTGCAAGCAGCAGGGATCAACTTTGAAAAACTGTTAGGCTGAACAGTTTTCAAAAACCCTAACTTCAATCTGTTTCAATCTTCTTCAGTTTTTCCCATCCATGGCATCTGTTGTTTCTGTTATGTTATATTATGTTTCTCTTAATTTAACGGGCATTTTGTAATTTCCTAATTTGGCTGAATTTCATGACACAGCTCCTTCAGTCTAGCAGCCATTTTTATATTGGGTCTTTAGAGATCCGGTGTCCATTTTACAGAAGTGTTTTTCAATAGCTATATTTAAAATTATACCTTCATGTAATAATTAACTGAAGGTGCAGTTTGTTGGATAATAATAGATACCCGGAGGGAATGGTTACTTTTGTTCATTTTTATTGGGTATGTGCCGCTGGCTTCTTAGTATCCCTACCACATTATAGTGTATTCGTTGGCAATATTATAGACCACCTCTTAGTCTCTTTGGGGAAAAAAGTGTTTTTCGCTGTCCCAGCGTGGTCACGTTCTGTTTATGCATCTACATTATAAAGCCTCTTGACTTGGTTGTCCGAAATAAACTGACTCCATTCCAGTACCTCTTATAAAAATGCAACCCCATAATAGTCAATCCAGTTATGAAAATGCGACCCCATCCAGCAGAACATCCCCTTTAGCCTGCTACTAGTAAGGACCCCCAGGATACATTTGTAGATATTTTAGTTTTGTTTTACAGTTAAATGTTAAATCAAGACAAGCAATGCATTGTGAAATAAATGAGAATTGTCACTTAAAATTCTTGAGTCATATTTTTTTAAAATATTGTAATCACCTTAGCTTGCATCCTTTACAATCGAACTCTGATATTAGGAAGATTCAAGGAACCAAGTGCAATGAAGATTGTTACTGTTTTAGCAATATCTTCGTTATATAGGAGTTTCAGGTAAAGGTTGTGATGAGGGGGAAAAGAGAACAAATTGAGGGTCTTTCGACCTGTCCTATTGTAGTTGAGTTGAATGAACTTCTACAGTATTTCCCCAGACTAGTTCACTTTAAAGAAAGGTTGAAAGCTACATGTAGTGTTAAGGGCAAATTGGAAGAAGCAATAAAGGGGTAGATACCAGAGAAGAAAACGGAGAAGGGTACGTGTGTACTGGCCTGGAACACTCACTTTACAAATGTAACATTTGCTCTATATTTGTCCATACAAATGTGTTATTTGGCAAGGTTTGATCACATTTGAACACATTTGTTTTGATTTTGGCTCATTTATCTGTATTATATTTGTCTCAAAGCAAATGTTATATTTGTCCCACATTTACACTGCATTTGTTCACATTTGTCTTCGATCGCAAATGCATCATTATCCTTGTTACGGTTTTGTATTTAGTTTTCCTTTCATTTCCGGTGTTTCTTTTGTTTTTCTTTCATTTATCTATTTCGCCGCGCTATGACTCTTGGGACATGTCACGTTCTTGCTTAGTCATCACATTTCTGTTAGAGGATCGTCGGTGTTATGTTGTTGTAGGAATCATCGTCGAATTTTAAGGACCTTTTATAAGCCAGCTAGAGGCATTAATGCGCGGAAAAGATATTTTACGAGAATCAACATACGTTATGCAGAAATAAACGAGCATTAATCGGAACTTTCATCGCCTTCTGTGGTCGCATTCTCCGTAAAATACTTCTCTCCGAAGCCCGACACTTCTCGATTCGTCTGTGACTGTCGTAGCTTCAACTACAGTAAAATATCTTCCATCGTTTGCCTCTGGTTGGACGAGTATAATCTTCATGCTCCGTTGAACAATTTACGCTTCATGTATGGCTCCCGAATTGAGTTAAAACTTTGAAATGTCAGAAGAAAGTTTACTCACACTATCCGATGTTGAAAGAACATCACCATCGGTATTTGTTGAAGGATTAATCAGCCAATGCCAAATTGAATCATTATCAGATGGTATATGGAAAGAAACTGAAGGTGATGTCTCTAATGTACGTGAAAGGAAACTGACAACCAAAGGGAGAGCATACCAGATAGAAACTCTCCATAAAAAAAGAGTAACTCTGTACACAGCCCTTTCTAAGGAAATCAGCGAAACATACAAATTATTGGAGCAGGGCGCCAGACTAAGAGAACTTGAAATCCAAAGAGATGCCCTAGATGCACAAAGAGAACATTTTAATAAAGCCCACCAATCTTACCACGAACTTTTAGAATCCTTTGAAGATACAGAAGCATCTTACCACTGGTTTGATCTTCGCGATCGAGAATATCAACAATGCCGAATGAAAATTTCTGAGAGAATTCATGCCGTGGAGAGAGAATCGTGTAAACAATCCTCGATCAAATCATTTCATTCTAAAACCAGCAAATCTGAAAGCACTAGATCTTCTCGACTCTCCACTTCTTCTGCTCACTCAAGGAAAATTAGAGCAGTTGCAAAGGCAGCAAGACTGGAAGCACAGTTGCAGTTTCTGGACAAAGAAGCTGAGCTTAAGAAGCTGAAAACTCTAAAAGAGTTGGAAATGGCAAAGGCAGAAAGGGATGCAATGAAGGCCGTTGAGGATGAAGAACGAACGAAGTTTAAAAACCCTGTTGCCTCTGATGAGGATGGCGTATCAAAGAGCAAGTTGAATCCGAAAGCACCCGTCTACCCTTGGGAAAATTTAACACTCACGACTGAACCATTGGATCCACCCTTGAATACTCCAAGCCAAGGTTTACAAGACAAAATGGAGTTTCCAGCCAATCACCTTCCAGATCCTTCTAGGTACTTGCTTTTAGATCCATCTCACCCACAAGTCAAGAAAGAACCAGGAACTGATCAGCTTCTAGAACCCTCTTTAGAACCCTCTTGCATGCCAGTCAAGACTGAATTCACAGCAGGAATGTCACTGAATCCTTTTACTCCCTCACCACCACATCCTCAGCAAGAACTTTCTGTCCTAAGCCCTAGTGAAGTAGCCCTACAGGAAATAGTTAAGCTCCAGGTCAAGCAAACAGAGTTGAGTGCCCTTATTGCTGAGCAGCAAAGAATCAGTTCTCTTCCGGTACAAGAACCTCCAACCTTCAGTGGCAGCTTCTTCGACTATCCAATCTTTATGAGAGCCTTTGAGACGATCATTGAAAGTCGAGTTTCAGTAGACAAAGAAAGACTATACTTCCTGAACAAGTATACTTCTGGAAAGGCGAATGATGTTATTAAAGGCTTCGTCACTTTGAAGTCCAACGACAGCTACAAGAAAGCTAAGAGGCTCCTCACTCAAAGATTTGGAGACCCCCATCCTGTTTCGAATGCATACAAGGTACACCTTAGGAACTGGCCGCAGATCACTGAAGGGGATAGCAATGGTCTACAAGCATTCTCAGATTTCTTAAGTCAATGTGAAGAAGCCATGAAAAGTGTGGAATTCCTGAATGACCTGAATTCTACAGAAGTCCTGAAGCAAGTCAGTTCTAAACTTCCCTCTTACTCAGGTGTTAAATGGTGCCGTAATGCCTTTGAAACAAAGAAAAAGACCGGGCGAGTGGTCACCTTTCATGATCTAGTGAAGTTCGTGGAAAGTGAAGCAGACCTTGCAACAGATCCTGTCTTCTCTCCCGATGTCCTTAAGGCCGAACGCGGAAAGGTTCATAATAAATACAAACCTGGCACCAATCGAAGGCGCCCAACTAGTTCTAGCAGTTTCGCAATTACTGCTGATCCATCAAAGGACAAAAGGGGCCCTAAGCCTGGAAACAAGACTTTCATCTCAATCAAAACATGCCCCGTGTGCTCCAAGTCACACGTGCTCGACAACTGTGATGAATTTGTGAAGAAGAATCACGACGAACGCCTTGCCTTCATACAATCAAAGGGACTTTGTTTCGGTTGCCTTAACAAGGGCCACATTTCAAAGGACTGTCACAAAAGGCTGACTTGTAAGACCTGTGGTTAATTACATCCAACAAGTCTCCATTTCAACACAAAGGATGATAAAGAACCAAAGGGTCCGGAAGGAACAGGAGCCATGGAGAGCAGAGCGGGAACTGAGACTAAACCAGATCAGGCCATTAGTAACTGTTCCAGTGTTTGTCATTCTGTTGGTGAACGTAGCAGTGTCACAAATTCACTGATTGTCCCTGTGTGGTTACATCACAAAGACAGCCCCCAAAGGGAAGTTATGGTGTATGCTCTCTTGGATGATGCCAGTGACACTACCTTTATCAAAGCCAAAACTCTCCATGACCTAGGATTAAAGGGTACTGAAGTGAGGTTGAATTTATTCACCATGCTTGGAAAGGAAGAAATCACTGTAGAAAAGTTGACAGGACTAGTAGTCAAGCGAGTCGACAAGAGAGTGGAGATAGAGTTACCAAAAACATACTCTAGAGCAAGGATACCCTTCAGGAGGAATCAGATCCCTAGACCAGAAGTAGCGAGTGAGTGGCCGCACCTTGTGAAGATTGCAGACAAGATACATCCCTACCAAACTGATGTAGATGTAGGAATCCTGATTGGTTGCAATTGTCCACGAGCAATCAAGCCAAGGGAAGTCATTCTAGGAAAGGGGGATGACCCCTATGCAGTCAGAACTTTACTTGGTTGGGGAATTATTGGGCCAGTCATTCCACAAGAAGATGTCAGAGAAGATGGTGAAGAAGAAGCAGAAGCCGCAACTTGTAACAGGATTATGACACACGAAATTTGCAGTGACACACCCAAAGGTCTCAATTTCATTCCAAAGATGCAGACTAAAGAAGAGATCAATCCGTATGCTGTGAAAGCAATGTTCGAGATTGACTTCTCTGAAAGGCACAGTACAGAACAATCTCTCTCCCAAGAAGATAAGAAGTTTCTAACAATTGTAGAAGATGGGATTCACCATTGTGAAAGTGGCCACTATGAGATGCCTTTGCCTTTAAAAGATCCAAGTCCACTCCTTCTTAACAATCGCGAAGTTGCTCTGCGCCGCTTAAGTCAGCTCAAGAGGAGGTTCGAATCCAACAAGAAGTACAAGGAAGACTATGTTGCCTTCATGGAGAGTGTGATTCAGAGTGGTTACGCAGAGAGGGTCCCGTCAAAAGAACGTTTGATAAGAAAAGACACTAAGAACTGCCAACTCAATCTAGGTGATGATAGTAAAAATCAAGGAAGCAGTCACCACAAAGATAAGAAGATATGGTACATCCCACACCATGGGGTGTACCACCCCAAGAAGCCGAACAAAATTCGCGTTGTTTTTGACTGCTCTTCAGAGTTCAAGGGCGAGACCTTAAACAGTCATCTTTTACAAGGTCCAGATCTGACTAACAACTTAGTGGGTGTCCTCCTCAGATTCAGACAAGAGCCTGTAGCTTTCATGTGTGATATTGAGTCAATGTTCCACCAAGTTGGAGTGACCGAAGATTGTAGAGATTTTTTGAGATTCCTTTGGTGGGAAGGTGGTGACTTATCCAAGGATCCAGCAGAATTTAGGATGACTGTCCATCTTTTTGGTGCAACCTCATCTCCAGGATGTGCTAATTATGCTTTGAAGGCCTCTGCGAATGACAATGAAGAAGAACTAGGCTCAGCACCAGCCAACTTCATCCGGAGAGAGTTCTACGTTGACGATGGTCTTAAGTCAGTGGCATCAATCGAAGAAGCTGTCACTCTGATTAAAGAAACTAAAGGGATGTGTAAAAGAGGTGGATTCAACTTACACAAGTTCGTTTCAAACAGTAAGGATGTGATAGAGTCCATTCCAGTTGCAGACAGAGCGGAAGGAATCAAGAACATAGACTTAGATCATGAAGCCCTACCAATGGAACGTGCTCTGGGTGTTCAGTGGTGTGTCGAGAACGATTCTTTCCAATTCCGTATCACTCTGAAGGATCGCCCCTTTACAAGGCGCGGAATTCTCTCTACGGTCAGTTCCATTTATGATCCCTTGGGTCTTGCAGCCCCACTCCTTTTGGAAGGGAAAAAGATTCTTCAGGAACTTTGCAGAGGAAAGACAGATTGGGATGACCCTGTCCCTGAGAACATAAGAATGATGTGGGAGAAATGGAGGAAAGAGCTTCATGTTCTGGAGGAATTATCAGTTCCAAGATGCTTCCAACCTGCCAATTTCGATCACATCATAAGCGCAGAATTACATCACTTCTCCGATGCCAGCACTCAAGGTTATGGCCAGTGTTCCTACCTGAGGTTGAAAAATGATCAAGGCCAAATCCATTGCTCATTCGTCATTGGTAAAGTAAGAGTGACACCACTGAAGCCCATCACCGTCCCTCGCTTGGAGCTCTCGGCTGCAGTAGTCTCAGTTAAGACAAGCGAACAGTTGCAAAGAGAGTTAGAGTATGAAGAAGTGAGAGACGTCTTTTGGACTGACAGCAAAGTTGTTCTTGGTTACATTGCAAACGAAACAAGAAGATTTCACATCTTTGTCGCAAACCGGGTACAGCAAATTCAAGACCGCACCTCTCCGAACCAATGGCATTATGTGGATACCAAGCTGAACCCAGCCGATCATGCTTCTCGAGGCCTTAGCGCTCAAGGATTGCTAAAATCAAATTGGATTACAGGGCCAGCATTTCTATGGAAGGAAGAGTCTCAATGGCATACACCCTCGTCAAGCGAGAAACAAGAAATGTTGCAGTTGTCAGACGATGACCCTGAATTAAGAAGAGCATCAGCTTGGCTACCAATGTTGAAGAACCCTTCGCAAACCTGCTCAGTCGGTTGGATTACTTCTCAGATTTTCACAGGGCAAAGAGAGCCATCGCCCTCTGTCGCAGTTACGTGCAGAAGCTCAAGGGAACGAACATCCCACAAGACTCAGTCAAACACAGCGAAGACTTCAAATTCTATCACAGTAGAAGCCATGGAGCAAGCTGAATCTCACATTATCAAGGCAGTGCAAGCTAGCTACTTCGAAGAGGAGATCAAGGCCCTTACTTCGATCCAGAAAGAAGAAAATCCCAAAGACAGGCCATCAAATTCTGAAAGAAAATCTTCTCTGAAGAGTTGCAGCCCTCTCTTCAAACTTGACCCTTTCATAGACTGCAGTGGAATCTTGAGAGTAGGAGAACGTCTAAAGTGTGCAAGCATGCCAGATAACGTCAAGTTCCCAGTAGTCCTACCAAGGAAAAGCCATGTCACTGACCTCATCGTCAAGCATTGTCACGACCGTGTGGAGTACCAAGGAAGAGGTATGACCCTTAGTGAAGTTCGCTCCGGGGAATTTTGGGTCATTGGTGGTTCCGCAGCAGTAGCCAAGTGTATCTCCAACTGCGTGACATGCCGAAAGCTCAGGGGTGCAGTTGAGGAGCAGAAGATGGCCGACTTTCCGCTTGACCGGTCAGAACCAGCACCGCCCTTCACCTATAGCGCCGTGGATTATTTTGGCCCCTGGATAGTTAAAGAAGGAAGAAGCCACGTGAAGAGATACGGCGTTTTATTTACGTGTATGGCTTCTAGAGCCGTACACTTGGAACTTTCCAACTCTCTGGACACGGCATCCTTCATCAATGCGCTCCGCCGTTTCATATGCCGCAGAGGACCAGTACGTCAACTCAGGAGCGACCAAGGGAGCAATTTCATAGGTGCAAGAAGAGAGTTGAAGGAGGCCTTGGAAGAATTTGATGAGAATCAAATTAAAAGGAAATTGCTCGAGGACAACTGCGATTAGATCAACTTTAAAATGAATGTCCCATCCGCAAGCAGCATGGGAGGAATTTGGGAGCGCCAAATTCGCACGGTCCGTAGTGTGTTAGCAGCAATATTGGAGAAGAATAGTACCCAGCTTGATCACGAATCCCTGGAGACCTACCTCTGTGAATGTGAAGCTATCATCAACAGTCGTCCACTGACGGTTGACAACTTAAGCGACCCTAGCTCACTGGAACCACTTACACCAAGTCATCTCCTTACAATGAAGTCAAAGGTTGTTCTTCTCCCACCTGGTATGTTCCAGTCTCCTGATCTCTATTCAAGAAAACGATGGAGAAGAGTCCAGCACCTTGCTAACGAATTTTGGTGTCGCTGGAGAAAGGAGTTCCTTTTGAGCCTCCAACAGCGCGCTAAGTGGAACCATCGTAGAAGAAACCTATCTGTTGGTGACGTGGTCATAGTGAAAGATGATAACCTTCCAAGGAACTGCTGGCAGTTGGCACGTGTGTCAAGGACATATCCCTCCGAAGACGGATATATCCGTTCAGTACAAGTTGATCTTGGCGACGCCACTCTCCATGCTGATGGTAAGAGAGAGGGACCTGTTAAACAACTGGACCGCCCAGTGAACAAGCTAGTGTTGCTGCTTCCTAGTGACGTAGATGCTGTATGAAGACCAGGGGTAGATCCCCGCCGAGGAGCCATGTAGTGAACTTTGATTATGCCATGAACTGAACTTTGATTATGAACTATGATTGCAACTAATTTTTAAGGACAATGTTGAATTGTGAAATATGCTATTTCAGGGGAGCCATGTTACGGTTTTGTATTTAGTTTTCCTTTTATTTCCGGTGTTTCTTTTGTTTTTCTTTCAATTATCTATTTCGCCGCGCTATGACTCTTGGGACATGTCACGTTCTTGCTTAGTCATCACATTTCTGTTAGAGGATCGTCGGTGTTATGTTGTTGTAGGAATCATCGTCGAATTTTAAGGACCTTTATAAGCCAGCTAGAGGCATTACTGCGCGGAAAAGATATTTTACGAGAATCAACATACGTTATGCAGAAATAAACGAGCATTAATCGGAACTTTCATCGCCTTCTGTGGTCGCATTCTCCGTAAAATACTTCTCTCCGAAGCCCGACACTTCTCGATTCGTCTGTGACTGTCGTAGCTTCAACTACAATCCTATTTGTCTTAAAGACAAATGTCATATTTGTATTTCGCACAAATGTGACAAATTTCATATTTAGACCACATTTGTCTCACATTTACTCATTTCAAATCCGTTTTTTCATCCAGTGATAAATGAAACCACGCTTTTCTCCTTTTTACGATCGCTCTTGGCTGAAAAAGGCAGATCGCTTCCCTTCCCGAATATATTCCTTAAAAAACAAATTCGATGATCAAATGATAAAACAATTATTGAACTCGTTTATCGCAAAATATCGTGATTTGTCAGTGAATTTGTATCTGTAATCAAATGGTGACGAGTGAAATTAGGGAATAATTTCACGCGTGTTTTGTCCAAATCCTTATAATTTACCGAGCTCGGGAAATTATTAGGATTTGGACAAAACGCAAGTGAAATTATTCCCTAATTTCACGAGTATACCATTTGATTACCTATTAATATCATGGGTGACGAATTACGTTAGCAATGGAGGATTTTTGACTTGTTTATCATTGATCGTATCGATCGATCGTGAACTCCACTCTCTCAAACGTTTAGAGCTGAAATTTGGCTTAAGTTTTCGGAATTTTTCGACAACATACCTCTAAGAATCCTTCTAGATGTGCTCTTTCGTATGTTCAGGTTTTCTAAAGCGTCTTTTTCATGACATTTTAAAACTTCGTCGCCATCTTGAAACGGAGACGTACGGCAGGTTGCCATGGCAATTTTGTAATTTCACATGTGAAATTACAATTAACGCTGAAATTTCGCGCCAAAATTAAGGAGTAATTCGTCACCTATGATATTAAAATTTGCAATGAAAAGATTTCCAGGTTAAGCCCTGGAACAACTCAATTTGTTTTGGCAATGAGTCGAAGCAATTCCCGTTCTTGAAAGTGTCCAGGAGCGCAAATTAACTTCTTTTTTGATAAGTCGCAAAAATTGCCAGCTTTTTCGTACGGCATCAGCCCTGTCTTTTACACTTTTTTCGGTAGACCAGTGTTCGTATGACAAACGTTTAGCCCTGTCTTCTTCGCACTTTGTATCAGTAGTATTTGTTGTAGTGGTACTTGTCAATGTGCAGTTTAGTTTCGCCGTCTTACCAGCCATTTTTTTTCGTGCATTTATCATTTTTTAGTTTTTTCCTCCTCTGTTTTTCATGGCAATCTTCATTTCGAAACGTCGAGGCAAATTTTCACCGTTTATTTTTACCGTCATTTAACCATTTTTGGATTGCACATTTTAAGCATTGTTGGGTAATTTTCCCCTTTTTCTCCCGCTTTCCACCCTTTTAGAACTCCCATCACACCTCTTATTCTCCCGGGCTCCCACCCCCTGTCCACCTCTACTAAATTCTTCGTTCATTTTCGCCCCGCTTGTATCTTAACTCCTTTCTTATTCCATTCTTGCTTAGAAGTTTTAAGAGCCACTGTCTGTAATTTTCGAACATCGGTTGACAGTCGTGAATTTTTGAATTGTTTCATATTTTGCCCAAATAATCTCTATAATACACTAATTTCAAAAATCACATTAAAACTTGCAACGGCTTTTTATTTTTCCAGAATCGGGCAAAGTTTGAAAAACGCTAAATTGGCGCTCTTTCGAGTATGAAATTAGCGAGGATTAAGCATTTTCTTCGTGCTCGTACATAAAAACGGGATGATATCTCTAAATGAAATCAAGTCACAAATCAAACACAGACTTGTACTTTATAATTCAGCAATTATCTTTAGATAAGCTGTTTAAATGTGACTGTGTCGGCCGCAAAAAGAAACACGATTTCGTCTCTTTTCAAAAACGGCAAATTTAATTTGACCTAACTTCTCCATCGAAAAAAACCCAATATGAAATAAACACTGTTTTTAAGTCCGTGCACACTTCGGCCAATCTAATTTTTCATTTTTCCAACAAAAACGGAAAAAGGAAATATTACTTATCCTTATCATATTTACATATTTTAAAGTACAGACAAAAATAGAAGAAAAGAAAATGGTCAGGAAAATAATCAGTGGTCGGTTCCGGCAATTCTTCTTTTTGCAAAAAACGCGGATTACAAAAATGAAAAAATTAATGTATTAAAATCAAGGTCTCTTTTTGCATTTTACACTCAAAACTGGAAAAAGAATACCTTTTTTTTTAATTTCACTCGCTGTTATGAAAACCTGAGAAAAGTTCTTCCTTTTCTCATAAAAGGCCGAGCATTTTTAGTATTTGTCTTCGATATAAAGTGAACCAACTTTCTTCAGTAATATTCATATATCTCACTAATCGCAAAAAGGCTGAAAGGAGAAATTTCTTGATTTTTTTCAGCTTTTTGCCTTTTTATACAAAGTCGAAAAAAGTCGACTTTTTTTGCCTTTCTTTGTTTCTACTTTTTGGTTCGGTCCTCTCGACTGACAGCTGTCAAAAATGACAGGTATTTGTGTGCAATGAGTTGTGCACACTTTGTGTTCCGGCAATGTTTCAAGATGTCGGACGTTTACGTCGAGATTAACATGAACGAGAAATAAAAAAGGGGTAAAACTTTTAAAGTCTTTAACTGTAAACAACGGTACCCTGGCCATGATATTAAGGCTCGTCCTAAACCACGAAATCTACGCGTCGAGGACTTTGAGAAGACGTACTTATGTAGTCAACGGATGAGTGCGAACTCAGTTAGCTCAGTAGTGCCCGCACTACAGTCTACAGCGCTTGGTGTACCTCTTTCCTACCTTTGGACGGCCACACGAACAAATCTCAACTAAAATGACCCACCTTCACCACTACCAAGAAGGGTCTAGTGGCGTGGTAGAAATCGCTTGTATGGTGGACGTGACGCCGTCTGGCGAAAACAGTCGGAGAAAAGTTCCAGGTGCACCGCGCTGACCGAGGAAACTTCGCCGGTCGATGGTCTATTTACATCCAGAAGAATCACTTCAAAGTTTAATTTTTGTTTGAGTACCCTCTGCATTTCATCGACCGACGAAGTTTCTTCGGTCAGCGAGATGTTCACCCGGAACTTTTCGCTGATTTCGCCAGACGCCGGCTTCATGTCCACCACTACAAGCGATTTCTTCCACGCCACTTGACCCTTGTTGGTTGTTGTGAAGGTTGGTTGCTTTAGTCCGACCAGCGTACTCTGCCCAGGAGGAAGGTTGAGATTTTTTCTTGTCGCCGTCCTCTGGTACGTCTCGACGTCCTAAAAGCCAGTATTTAATATAGTGGAATTATCTCCCCTTTTTCGAAGGAAATGTACGTAGATCCCTTGGTTTAGATCGAGCCTAAATATCATGGCCAGATCACTTTTGTTTAGAGTTGAAGACTTTAGTTTTACCCGGCCTTTTTATTTCTTGTTAGAGCCGTAGCCAGAGAAAAAATTGTTGAATTATCTGCCTAGCTATCAAGGATCGTCGCTAAATAATGTCAAAACAAGCTTAAATTTTGGTTCGATTTATTAAGTAGAACTGAAAGAAAGTTATGAGAGCATCTATTTACCGCTTTCTTTGAAAAAAGCTACTGATAGAACGCTGCATTTTGATATACTTTACTCATTCAGACCAGAGAAGACAGAAGACTCGAGAAATGGCAGCAAAACACAAGACAACGAGGCAGTTTTCTTTGGGAAGTCGCTGACTTGGGTTAGCATGAATTTTTGCTCAATTTTTCTGACCTGTAATTCAGGCCACTGTCTGGTTCGCGTTATCATTAAACATAATACCATGTTGGGTCAACATTTTTTTTATATTTAACTATTTGTGAATTTATTTGCTGCTAGTGTCTTTCTTTCTCCTTCAAAATAAAAAATGACTTAGACCGTGAGTGCCTCAGTTTCCCTCATACTGGCTACGGCCCTGCTTGTCCATCTTAATCTCGGCTTGAAACATTGCCGGAACACAAAGTGTGCGACTACATATAAACACTTGTAAATTAACGCCACGACTGCTCAGAATTGTCCGCCATTTTTTGACAGCTGACAGTCATGAAGAGGCCCAAAGATTGGGGCGGGGAAAGGGGCCAGGAATAAGTCGACTTTTTTCGACTTTGAAGGAAAAGGCAAAAAGCTGAAAAAGTTCGAGAAATTTCTCTTTCCAGCTTTTTTGTGATTAGTGAGATATAAATATTACTCAAGAAAGTTGGTTCACTTTATATAGAAGACAAATCCTAAAAAAATCCGACTTTTCACGAGAGAAGGGGGCACTTTTATCAGGTTTTCATAACTGCGAGTGAAAGTTAAAAAAAAAGGTATCCTTATTTTAGTTTGAGTGTGAAATACAGATAGACACCTTGATTTTTAGGCATTTTTCATTTTCCTAATCCGCGTTTTTGTAAAAAGTAGAATTGCCGGAACCGAGCACTGATTCTTTCAGCCGTTTACAGTATTTTTTGTATTTTTGAAGCAGACTTCAAAATTAGAAAAATGAAAAAATGATTAATTTTCCTGACCATTTTTTTTTTCTATTTTTGTCTGTACTTTAAAATATGTATATATGATAAGGATAAGGAATATTTCCTTTTTCCGTTTTTGTTTGAAAATGGAAAATTAGATTGGCCGAAGTGTTCACGGAACCCATCTTCACATTGACAGTGCTTATTGACAAGTACTTGAAATCTAAGCCACAGAAGCACTAAAATTTACTCTTTTCATGATTCGTCGACTTTAGAAAAGCCTTCGATTGTATACCCCGACAAAAACTATTCGGCAAACTGAGAAAAGAAGGTGCCCTAGAGGTTTTAATATCCATGTACCTAAATGATAAATCGGCAGTTAAAATTGATCACAAATTAACCGAATCCTTTTCTTGTCATGCCGTGGTAAAGCAAGGTTACATGTTGTCACCTACTCTTTTTAATTTCCATGTTAGTGATCTACTAAATTCCTAAATACAGCGAGTCCTGCCGACATTATGCTCTTATATGCAGACGATCCAGTGATCTTCTCTAGATCAGCAAAAAGCCTTTAAATAATCCTTAATAAGCTGGAATCTTTCTGTGAAAATGCCGATTTAAGTGTAAATTTAGACAAGACAAAAATTACTATTTTTAATAACTATAGTAAGTCTTTAAACAATTACTTGTTCAGATACGGCGCTGATGAACCGGAAAACGTCAAATCCTTCAAATGTCTTGGACTCATAATGAGTCCTTTTGGAAACTTTAATCTCGCTAGGCAAGAATTGAGGAAAGTTGCACTTAAAGCACTAAAAATTACGAAAAGAGATGTGTAACCATTTCAGCGAAAATATAAAATTAACGATGGAGTTATTTGATGCACTGATATCTCCCATACTCGTTTATGCGAGTGAATTGTGGGGGATTGATTGCAATGGACAATTAGAAAAGGATCCTGCAGAATTAGTTCAAAATAAATTCCTAAAGTTGTTGCTGGGAGTTAATAAATACTGCAATAACACTGCGTACAGGGCTGAGACAGGAAGGTTTCCAGTGAAAATTCAAGCCCAATGTAGAAACTTCAAGGTCTGGTCAGCTTTAACCAAAAATTAAAACAAATTATCCCAAATAGCATACAATGACATTAAATGGAATGAAAATAAAGCTTTCTGGAGCAAAAATATCAAAAGCTTACTGGAACAGATAGGATAAGGAGAACTCTGGATGAGAGCACACTATGCCGAGATAGAAACCGTAAACATGATCAGGCAACGACTTAAGGACATCGAACTGCAAAGGTGGATAAGTGAAATATATAACGATACCAGAAAAGATGCTAACCAAAGCAACAAAATAAAAACGTAACGGTTATTCAAAACGGTAGACAATTACAAATGTGAAGATTACTTACATCTGAGTGAACCTTGATGGTTTGGGGTAGGGGCAATATCTCTTTATGCATACCACTGCATATCATGGCTCGTAGTTCCACTCCCGTCGGGGTCGGGAGGGTGTTCGTCTCCAGATAGTGACCAGATAGTACTGACCAAGGTAGGTAAACAGTCCCATGACTTGTTTGCTGACTCGGTCCGGATTCCCCGTCGTCAGACATTTCATGAGAGTGAAAAACGAAGACTGGCCCCCAATACCGTGATGGGTAAACACGTCGTACAACCATTAGCATTGTACCATCGACTCGCCCTAGATACGAATCCCCTCTGAATAAAAAAAAAAAATGGAGTCAGTCGAACTTGAGTGGAACGGGGTGATCCAGGCCTTCATAATGACAATCGCACACTCACCCGTCTGGAATGTGTAGCTTTGCATGCCCAAACACTTGACGGGGACCTCCTCTCTCGCGCCCCTTAAGAAAGGTGGGTAGAGTGGTTTGTTGTACGGGAAAACCCACCCAAACGAACACCGAGTGAGGGGATACGATGTCAGGACAACTCTCGTGATGAAAAGGCTTGGTTCTGAAGGACGGGTAGAAGTGCCTCTGGAAAAAAGGCTGTGAAAGCGCTACGTCAGATGAATGGTGAATCCCTTGCACACACCCACACCTCCAAGAAGATCTCGATGCATGTGCTCTGGAGAGATGACTGGCCGTTTGTCCACAAGCCACCAAAACAAAGTGCCTGGGGATGCTGACCCAAGGAGTTGGAAGTCCCTGATGAATTTGTCTTGGAAATGGCTGGTTAAGAGTGAGGGATAGCTTGGAGTGCATGGGTTCTCCAGGTTTTTCGTTTCACACCATTCTTTCTGTACACTGTTTTTTGGATATCGCCCGGAAGAAGAAGCCGTCACCAAGCCTGGTTATTTTTTTGCAGGTTCTCTAACTTTCAATGCCTGTCCAGGTTCTCCAGTTGGATGTCTTTGGACTTATTTTTGCTTCCTCTCCATCACTGTACTGGTCACTGGCTCACTCACTCTCTTGCATTTTCTCGTTGGGTCAACGATCACAGTGTTTTCAATAAGAGTGCGTGTGAGGAAAGATGTACTCTGTGAGTGGTATGCCGCCGTCACCTAACTGATGAATTGCATTCCTTTGCGAGACACTTGATGTGTTCTGTGCGAAACACGCCTGTGCTTCTTTTCCTTGAAATCTTTACAAGTTTTTGGTTCTTCTTGGATTGGCCTGTGTGCAGCTTCATTGTTTAGTTTTTTCTCGTCTGCTCTTGGTGCCATGGCTTTCTCCTGTCCGGTCTTCCTTCACATGGAAGTTTTTGGGTCAATGATTCTCCATAGGATGACACCCATGATGTGCTAGAGAAGTCATCGGCGTTAACTTCAACCCAGTCCAAGAAAGAGATGTTCAGGAGATGTCGAACGTCTGTTGGTCATGAACTCACGAACAGACTGCCAGTACATTCTTACATCTGCAGTAGAGCCAACCTCACAGTTCCTGGTAAGTACTGCTTTTGGAAACATTTCAACTTTGGAGCGTCTTTAGTGACGTGGTTTAAATTATTTTACTCTAATATAAGCAGTTGTATACAAAACAATGGGTGGTCTTCGGAGTTCTTTTCTTTGAGTCGCGGAGTGAGACAGGGATGCCCGCTCTCCCCCTATCTCTTTATTCTTTGCGCGGAGGTCTTAGCCAACGCCGTTAGGAAGGATGAAAATATTCGCGGCATTAAGAGCCCATGACTGTAAATATCGAGAATCGCTGGCCAGGCTAAAAAAATCGAAAATTCTGATAATTTGTCAGAAAAACCCCTTTGGGGAGCTATCTTCGAAAAAAATATTTTCAACTTTCAAGAATCTATAGTTTTCGAGAAAATGAGGAAAAACGAAAATAGCGGTTTTTACCTAATTAATTATGCAAAGATTAGATTAAAAATGACCTACTTTATCCCGTCTGTACCGAGGCAAGATTCAAAGCTATAAAACAGAAATATTTTTGTTTAAAAGAATTCTATCTTTTCTTTCTATCCATGGTATGTTTTAAATCATAAACATGATTTGGAATTTTTTACGGTTTCTTAAACACTACCACGAAGCGCACTTTTTAAAATGGCTAAAAAATGAGCAACTTCAGAGGCAAAAAACTCACCTTGGTATGTGTGATACCTAGCCAAAATGTATACTAGGACAAAGCACAGCTCTTATATTAACAGAATATGAAATAAAAAATCTGGGTACTCCGGATTTGCCTTTGCAAAATAAAACGTTTCGTGACCACCAGTGGCAAAATGTCACAAATTTGCATAAGTCAAATTTGTAGAGAAATGATGCCGCCTGATTTTTCTTTGTAGTTTCGGTACGTGGTATATTCGAAACGTAGGAGAAAAGATGAAAGCGACTTTAAATGAAGCTAAAATTAAGTAAAGGATCTGAAAAATTGATATTCCTGATAACAAATTGCTATGAAGGTTGGTGACACAATGTAGCAAATTTGCATACAAACGCATCTGCATATTCCTATCGTACACAAGGACGCGTTTCAATACTGTTAGCATCACGCAATATTTGAGGTTTGAAATAGCATAACCAAGAGAATACCTAATGTTAGATGTTTTTTAATTTGTATGTTAGCTCTTCTTAATTGTACATTATAAAATTAAGGTTGTTCAGCAGTTGTTGTTGGGTGTTGAAGTACTGTATTCTGCAATTGCGTGACCGTTGTCAAATTCATCACAGTCAGACTTCATTTTTACCGGGTACGATAAAAAAAAATGAGAGCTTATGAAGTAGAGTGTAAAGAAATACTATTCATATCAGATAACTTAACTTTACTTTATTCACCTGAATGAATTTCACCGTCATACATCTTCCTTGGAGTGGGCACATGCTTTTATGGTACCGATAGTTCATTCGTCAAGGCATTTTGGGGGATTTTCCATTAATAACACTATACATCATACCCTGTAAGTTTTCAATCAACAAAAATCCGAAATAGTTAATTTTCTCAGTAGTTTTTCAAAGTTATACTTTGGTGAAATTGCCACGTCTCGCATATTACAAATAACGTAAGTAAAGACGAGATTAAAGTAATCATTGCCCCCTTTTCTCTCTTTTCTGAAATTCTTCCTCCTGCTCTTTCTGCCTCTTCACTGATCGTGCGTTCAACACTATTAAGTCCAGACACGATTTCGAACACCCAAAGATGGTCAAAGATCGCCAAGTGGATCGACCCGTAATTGTGCCATTGATTAGTTAAAACCTTCATTGAACGGACCCTCACGGATCCTTGCAATTGTCCTCTCAATAGAAAAAGTAAATCAGATGGAGGGAGTACTGCCGACACTGGGGTCGTTTTGGTGTTTTTTTTTTTTAACCATGGATATCCTTCATGAACCCAGTTAGCTATCCATTTATTCAACAAGGTTATAAACTGATCAAAATCAACAAGGATGGATTTTTCCACTGGTACCTCATTTAGCAAATTTTCACCTATCTTCATGTATCTTGAGAGAGTCACACACACAAAAAAGCAACATTTGGGGTAAAAAAATCTACTTCCAATTTTTTTATTCACCTTCTATTCGCTACAGATTAATTAAATGTCCCTTTCCTGAAAAGTTAGCCAGCCAAAATTCCTTGCAAAACAAAGACAGTGGGAAAACGATCAAGTGCTGAAGCAACAGAAGAAGAAAGGCAAAGGGAAAAAAGAGAGCGGGAGAGAAAGATCGATATAGGTTCGTAAGAGATGTCCAAATTTTGGCTTCTGTGAACGCGCCAAAAAAGCTTCTAAATTAGTGTACGTCCAATTGAGCAGTCTTGTGTTGCAAATCTCTTTTTCAGCCATTCCCATATCAAGCTAACTGGCTAGCCTGCATAACAGGCCTGCATGCTTTTGTCAGGCGAGCAAATGCAAGCGCGAAGCGAGTGAGGAGAGATGGGTATGTCTGGGGCGGAATGCAAAAAAACAATGTATGTGGACAGGCCGTTGTTTTTTCTGCGTCTTCTCCGTCGCGCTTGTCTGGCGCTTCTCACTCACTTCGCGCTTGCCTTCGCTCTCCTGCAAATAACGCCTGTTATGCAGGCTACTAACTGGTTGAAAGCCGGACCACAAAGGAGGATTTGGTCAAAAGGCGGGGTTTTCTTCTACTAAAATTGGCCGTCAAAAAAGAGTTAAAGAGGCTATGCCAGGCTAATTGCTAGTTCATGCATTTTAAAAAGCTGATATGGTCTTCATTTCGCATCAATTTAGTTCCAAAAATTACGGTCCAGTTTTTTTTTTATGCAAGGATGATATTTAGGCACTGAAACTGTTTCCTGTCGCGTTCTCTTGCTACTGATGGCCACGATGAACATGGACTGAAAATTGGAAAAATTGGCCATCTTTTTCAAGTTTAAATGCGTCACCCAAAAAGATATTTTTGGCTAGTGCTCCCTGATAAGATGATATCTTCTTCATACCCCACATGTAAATCTACACTGAACATTTTTTGACTGGGTAAAGGCAGTAAGTTATAGTACAGAATCAACCTAAAACAGCAAATATACTGATTTGGGGTCTTCTTGACAAGAACTGTCTCAGGGAGCCCAGAACCCCCGCCTCACACATTGACAATCTGTAACCAGCTGTTGTCATGTTTCGCTCATGCGGATATGTAATATTAGATACTGTCGTTAATTGGAGGGCCTGCTGCTAAGAGCGAAATATCTAAATATTGGATTTTTTTACCTGGTATCACAAATGGCTGGAGCTAAAATTTTCATGGTCAAAATTCCAAACCAAGGAAAAAATGTTTTTCCGTAATTTTTTTGGTAACGGCACATGTTATTCAGCAATTACATAGTCCCCAGCCCCTCGCATAAGCCATAGCTAAACATCAATTTAAGAGCAGTTTTATCGCATAACTCTTCTTCCCCTTTGTCTGAAGTTCTTTCCTTCTTTACTTTGGGAAACGGTTAGGCGTAAATAAAACCGCCGATGCCACTTACTTACCTCGCTCTGTTATTTAGCTCCTTGGTCGCTATCAACTACCCTGCGAGCAGGAGCAGAGGCCCTTCGATCTTCCTAGATAAGTCGGGAAGAGGAAGAGAAGGGTAACTATCAACTAAACAATGATTCGATCGGACGTTCCGGTGTGAAGGCACGAGCTGGGACATTGTGGGTACTGACGTTAATACTCCTGAGCAAAAGGCAGGTATTTCTTTAATCAAAACTCAGGTCTGCTGTAAACTGAAAAACGTAGTCAAGTTACGCTTTTACTCTACGTCGCCTGACTGCCCGGTTAATAAACGGTACTTACATCGATATAAGTTCGTTGCACATACTGCGATAGGCCAGGGGCGTCAAGGATGACCTTTCTGATACTTCTCTTTTCAAGATGATGCTACGTTTTGCAAGCACTCGACATGGGTGGGAGTTGGTTAGAGTAGCTCAAAAGCGGTGAACAAGGAGTCTTATCTTCCATAGACAAATCCTGGTCGCATCGTCGTGAAAGGTGATTTATTTTGTTGGAGTACAGTTGAACCTCCATGTGCGACCACCTATCCAAAACACCAAAACCCACCCAGTTAAGTCTTACAGTTGGAATCTCTTCTGTAAGCGCCCGCGACCACTAATTGGTACTGACTGTTTAATGATTTTACATTGTTTTTAACCTTTTGTAAGCGACCACTTGACGAGTTTTCTGATCTCTTGTGGTAGGAACAACAACGACATGGAACTGCACATATCATAACTTGGAAATTGCACGCAATAAATTATCTTCCTTGAAGTGGATGTGTCCAGTTTTCTTCTCAAAGAAACTTCCTGTGGTTTGTGGTTTGTGGTTCGATTCTCGTAAGAGACCACCTCCCGTTAGCGACCATTAAGTCTGCGCATTTTGGGTGGTCGCTTTCGGGAGGTTCGCCTGTAGACTCCTTTTCCAGTTCTTCGGTGGCGTCGGTTGGAACTTGTTTTGGTTCACGGGTTTCGCGTATAGATTTACACACTAAGGCGCCGCGCTGGCAGGTGGTACAACTCCGCGATGAACTTTCGGAGGAGAGAAACCGCTGGACCTTATGAACTACAATCACGTAGCTGATAGCTTTGGTAGCTGCCTAATTATACCTCTATTTGTGAAAAAGCAAAAAAATTAACCAAGGGCCGGTTTGTTGTTTGTAATACACAGTAAAAAAAATCAGATTTCAACATCTCTGACAAGA
>JBBMOI010000018.1:1132500-1205000 GCA_038088405.1 Porites divaricata
GACGAACTGAACAGCCGCCGTCTGCTTCAGTGCGAGGGGCGTCTGCCGAGCAGCAGCGACAGCGAGCCTCCCCAAACAACCGACAGCGACGACGAAGCTTGCCTCCAAGCTCTGCAGGCCGTGGAAGGGCAATCCGGCGGCGGGCTCCAATTCCAGCTCACCCCCTACATCGTCTGACACCGCCCGTCATTTGGCGTCACGTAGCAAACGTTCCAGGGACGTCTGGAAGGACAATCCTCTTCGGGAGACGCCTCGGAAGAAGTGATTCGCGCCCTGGGACAAGCAATCGCGCCATTGGCTGCCTGGGTCCATTGGTCTAGCCAAAAATTATAACAGTGCTCGCGTGAGAGTAGGCGATTGGCGACACAAGCAAGGCCCCGTGCCTCATCTCCAACAGATGATGGCCCTGTTAAATTCGAACAAGTTTGCCGTGGGCGATACGTTCGCGGTGGACTTGACCTGCGTTCACCTTCCACACGGCACAGGTCGCCGCAAACTAGGCACCGACGATTTTGCCAATATGGTGAAATCCAAACACAGTTGTATCCACATCCGTAACAAGTACAGTCTCTGTTGTGCTCGGGCTCTGGTGACGGCCAAAGCACACTGACAAAAGGATCAAAGTCGCGATCACTATAACGACTACAATGCATTCAAGAATGGAAGAGAAAATGGCCCGTGAACTGCATCGGTTGGCCAAAGTCCCCGAAGGGCCTTGCCGTCTACCTTAGATTCGTCTGTTTGAGTAAGTTCTCGCGCCCTATCAAGTGGTCGTCTTTCCGCCGATCACGGCAACGTTATCGCCCATTGCGGACCTCCCGCCGAACAGCAAGTCATTCTCTTATCTCATGCGGGTCATTACGATGCCGCAAAGGGTACAAGACCAAGGATTTTTTTCACCATCGGTGTCCCGGCTTCAAGTGTTACTGTTGCCAAACAAATAGATCGATTGCTCGGACTTTGCTATCACCAAAACCCGAGACGCCGAAACGGGGGAATGTCCTCATTGTCATCGTCGTTTCTTTGGTCCCAGATGCCCGGAACAACACACCATCCGTTCCCCGTCCGGTCAGACCGTAAACCCCATGACCGTTGACAACGTCTGTGCCCACTTGTGGTGTTGCGGGTACTGCGGACGGACCTTCCCTGGCTTCGAGGCCTTTCTCTCTCTTCTCTCTCGTATGCGGGTAGCAAGCCTGTTACAATTGCTGCGTCCAAGTGGACGTCTGAGACCACAAACGTTACATCCAACCAATTGTCAATCGTCGAGGGCGCAAGCGAGCCAAACCCCAGGTCACCAGCACCGCCCACCTAAGGGTTTTGGACTACCCCGAGCACCACTCGACCGTCAAGATCTTTTTTGATTGCGAACGCATGCAAGAGGGGGCGAAGCCCATCGGGTAAACCTCGTCTGTACTGAGACCAACCTGAGTGATAAGCGATACCAGTTTCCTTCCATGTTGGAGTTCATAGCGTGGGTCTGGCATCCTCAGGGTAACCGCCCGTACGTGATCATCTGTCACAATTTTCAAGGGTACGACGGGTACCTCCCCCTTGAGGAACTACAAACAGGCCGTCGCCCTTCACAGATCTTCAACGGGGCCAAACTACTCAGTTTGTCCATTCCCGAGGGGATCAAGTTCATCGGCAGCCTGAACCTTTTTCCCATCTCCCTGGCGTCGTTTCCCAAGACCTTCTGGTTGTAGGAGAAAGCCAAAGGGTGTTTCGCTCATTTTTTCAACGTACCCATCCTCCCACAGTACGTGGGCACCATGCCAGACAAACATTACCAAACGATACCACGGCGACAGGTACGATCCACGGACCGGGTTCGTCTACGAGTTTTACGGGTGCTTTTACCACTGATTTCGTCACGCCCCTGGATCCCCGAGACGCCTTCTTCGGCGGACGGACGAAAGCCGTGCGAGCCCACTGTCGGGCCGGGCCGGGCTGTAGGAAAGCATTTACTACGATGATTTCTCGTCCCTGTACCCCTATATCAACAAGGACTGCAAGTACCCGATCGGGCATCCCGTCATTCACACGCAATTTGCTTGCCGGACGCCCGAAGAATGGGCCACAATCGTCCGCCGCGATTTCGTTTTGGTTGGTCAAATGTCGCATCCTGTCTCCCCACTTTCTGTTTCAACCCGTGCTACCCATCCGCGTGTCAGGCAAGTTACTGTTTTCCCTGTGCGTCCAATGCGCCCGAGACCAAGTACCCCTGTCCTGGACGGAACGCACCTGCGTCTGCGACCACACCCCTCGCGAACGGGCCTGCGTGAGTACGTGGTGCACGTCGGAACTGACCCTGGCCCTAGAAAACGGGTTGACCCTCGTTTTAAGTCGAAAAAGATCCCGACCCACAAGTTTAATACCTGGAAGAGTTTCGTCGCGTCGAAGGGATCCTCCTGGATCCGGCCAAAAGGAAAGGGAACGAGGGTCGACGCACGTTGGAAAAACTGATGGCCAACAGTTTCTGGGGAAAATTCGGACAGCGTGCCAACAAGACCCAGGTGACCACCTGCCGAAACCTTTTTCAGCCTCTTCCTGAACGGTGAACGAGACATCCACTGCATTCTTCCCACCGGCGAACAGATGATCGACGTCTACCATTCGTCCAAGGAAGGCATCGGTCAACTGGGGACCAACACCAACATCTTCGTGGCGGCCTTCACCAAGGCCCTCGCTCGCGCCAAACTCTATCGCAAAGGTCTGCACCCCCTGCTCACCCGCGTCCTCTACATGGGCACCGACTCGGTCATCTACCTCGCCGTCGAAGGAGAGACCCACCTTCCGCGAGGGCGCTTCCTGGGTCATTTCAAAGACGAAGTCAAAGGAGACACCATCGACAACTTCGTGGCCGGTGGTCACAAAAGTTACGCCTATTGCACTCGAGTGGGAAAAGAATGCTGTAAAGTGCGCGGTTTCACCCTCGACACTAAGAGACAAGCTGTCCTCAACTTCGACAGCGTCAAGGACCTCGTTCAACGAGACATCCACGATGCTCTAGATCAACCAAGAACTCTGTCCTTCTACGACCCCCATCGTAACGTACAGAACGTCACGGACAAGACGCTTCACTCCGTGCTCCAACGGACAACGTTCTCCATGGTGCAAGACAAACGTGTGCTGGATCAAACCACCGGCATCACCTACCCTTACGGGTACTAACCCACTCAAGACATCGTCGACGACATGACGCTGTTCATCTTCTTCTCAGACGACGGAGCCATGTTAGACATAAAGTCCACACCAGAAGACGATGATGATGATGAGGAATACCCTTTCATAGCACTAGCGTGTCAAAAAATTTAGGGACGCCCAAACCACTTAAGGTTAGGCGCCCGTTCCCGCTTGTCAAACATAGGGTTTCATGGCAGGAGATAATAAACCAAGTTTAAACATGAAAAAAAATACGCACTTAATTTTTTAGCACTCCCCCCAATTCCAAGGGGAATGGTCACATGTCCCCGATCTGGGTTCATTCTCGGCCCCGGCCTCCATCCGCCACTTCCCGGGGTCAGGGTTACGCGGTAACGCCCAAGAAAGGGCTTTTCGTCATTGCGCATGCGCTCTCGTCAATGGCCGTCGGGCCTTACCACAAGGGTTAGCCTACACAGTCGAATTCACATATAAGGGCTGTTAGGGTTAGGGTTAGGTTGTAGAAGGTAGAGGATAGGGCTAGGGTTACGGTCATAGCCCGGTGCTTGGGTGATGCACTATCACATTTGCAAATTTATTCTGTCTTTTCAGACCATGCAAACAATGTTTTTCAATATTTCTCATGCTACCTCCTCCAGAAAAATATTTGTCCGTCCCTTAGACAAAAACGTAAATATTCGAAGAAATATTACAAGGAACCGACAAGAGAGAATTTGGAATTAAAGACATTCTTGACAAAACCACGCCAGTAAACTTCGCAGAAGAGCAATAAAGGGTTACAGGGATAAAACAATCGGCTAACACTAATCCCAAAGGAATTCTACACTGTTTTCAAACCCTCCTTGGACTCCAAGTCGTCTGCTACAGATGATACTTAAATCAACTTAGAAGTTGATGGCCAAGACATAGAAAATCAAACTGAGGTTGCAAGTCACTTTGTTGACTACTTTGCTAACGTGGCTAATGGCATTGCAGATTCGAGGATACTATTGCTCACTAAAGAGGAACTAGAGGACCATAAAGGTGTGATGGACACTCGAAGTAGGAAGAGAATTGTCAACGGGCAAATATTTGAATTTCGCATGCTTAAAGAGAGCGAAGTAAAAGAATCCCTTGTAGCTCTAAACCCAAATAAAAGTACAGGGCATGATAAAATATCTCCGAAACTATTACGACTGGCAAGTAATGAATTGGCACCATCATTAACAAACATTTTAACAGATTTATTGAAAACGAGTGCTGGCTAAAGGAATGGAAAAGAGGAGTCTGGGTCCCAGCCTTCAAAAAAAGATGACCACAAAGATATCAAGAACTATGGACCAATTATGTTACCGAGAACAGTAAACAAAGTGTTTGAACAGTTACTTGCCAGTCAGGTAACTGAAAGCGGCTAGAGGCACTAAATTTTCGGATGGCGAGACACGAAAATTGCATAATTTGCCGAGCTCGATTCTCTCTCGAACATTTCTTTTTTTCAGTTCATTAATCTCGCTATGAGATTTAACTAACACTGCGCTCTAAATTGTGATATTTACTTAGTCTAAATTGTCAGGTGCATGTTGGTCATTTCGCTCACTAGCATTAATGACATTTGCCCAGAAGAACAAAATGTCGCGCTTTTTTCAGTCGCGCTCAGTTGTGTGTGGAGGTTCAAGAGGTGTGTCAGGGCTGTTTTGTTTGCTTGATCGTGATGATTCGATTGAAAGCCATTTGGCGTCGATCCACTTGTCCCCTCGAGAGCTTAACCGAAAATGACCTCATTTTGGCTAGAGCCGGCTTGTTTGATATGGAAGGGTCCGTCATCGGAAGCATGTTTGTATGCGAGAAGCATAGACACAAATGTGAAGTACTGCCGTTCGTAGACATTACCAGTACCCTTCATACCAAAGACAGTCTGGTAGAGGACTGGTAAAAAGCTGGTATTTAATCAACATGGCGAAGGCCATTTATCATTTGTAATATATAGATTTAGCCAGGGCTAAAAGCGAAGCTCCATTAATAAATTTATAATTTAAAACAAACAATAAACTTGTAATCCACAAATCAGTTAAATTAAGGGCACATTCGTGTGACTTTTGAGGGACAGGCTAAGTGATTTTAGAGTGAAACAAATCTTGCATCGAGTTGATAGCCTTATATGTACACCCAAAAAATAGCACTGGCAATCATCTTCGGTCACATTTTAGAGCACTAATGGCTCTTGATCACGGTAGATTAGGCGAGGAAAACAAATCAGGCCGAATTTTTACGTTCCACAAGTTTACTTTAGAAAATCTTGCCAACAAATCTGGGTGCGTGCAAATCAACCTTTTATACTTTTTATACATCACATCTGAGGCGAAAGAGTACTATGAGGCGCTGTTTTTATCATAAAAACCGCCTGACCTCAGACAATTAGCAGTCAGTTTCACAATTTTTCAAGACTAATTGCATTCATTCAATATTCAGGACCATCGAGGCACGCGTGGGCTTTTAGCGAAACCGTTCAAAAAAAATTCCAAAATCACCTACCAAGTTTGCAAAGAAATTTTAACAGAGTTATGCTTCAACATAATAAAGAATTTATTGTGTTTATTTTTTATTGATAGTTTTATGACCGTCACGGCGATGTGTAATACGCGTGGTACGTTGCGTACTCCTGCAAGCGATGTTTATGAACGACTGTAAACAAATAACGGCAAAGGGCGGCAAAGCGATGAAAATTGCAAAAGACAACTAACAATAAATAAAAGATCAGAAATATAATTCGGTAGAACATTTACAGAGACAAGTTTCATTTACGAAAACAAGTATTTAAGTGTCTATAAGAATCCTAGAGTCTTTAAGTTTAAATTAAGTTTCATTTTAAGCCGCCGGCTTCCCGGTGTTTGCTGTTTTCCTCGATGAACTCGCGACAAGTAAATCGCTCAAAGGTTTCTTTCTACAGCCAAAATAATATCTAAATATTCTTCGGAACGGTTTTTCTTGTTATGTACGGTGAAATATCGACTAAAGGCTTTTCAAAGTTCTGTAAGCTTATGTCAAACCTCATACTAGGTCAGATCAGTGTCTCAAATCTAAATACAAACGTGCATAAACTAGCCTCATAAACTGCGCTCGACTTCATGAAAACAGATATAAATACAATGATAACTCAGGCTTACCATATTTCGAGATGCAACTCCTGAAAGCTATCAAGTAAGGCCTGAATCGCTTATGCATCCAGCAAGATGAAAAACAAAAACAATGTCATCCGAAATCGGATTTCCGACTTTGACAAGCAGCGCAATTCTCATCCAAAAATTCAATAAACAAACCAGCCATGAATAACATTAACAGAAGACTCTTGGTAGCAGCTGTATTTCATTTTGTACATCCAGTGAAAAAAGACAGTTATTAAAAACATCACAAGTTGACACAAAACTCTGTCAGCTTCCGTCAGCTGTTGAGGCAAACAAGTTTCAAGATGTTGTATGAATTTTCCGCATGAACTCACCTGTCAAATTTTGACCAATCAGGGCACAAAAATTGGACGTGGAGCGTGACCAAAGCGTGACTATCCTGAGAAAAGTGAAAACCATCTGTTTTCCCTTCTTGCATTTTTAAATAACTGGCTGAATTTTCGCTTCCGAGGTCAGTTTGAAATCAAAATGTTAATAGCGCTGGGCCATAATGACATAAACACAACATATTTCATATGAATTTTTTAAAAAAATTGAGCCTGCGATCATCTGAAAACTAGTAACTTGTCAGCGGATAACTTCAAAAAAATACTCGCCCTGGATGGGGCGTCACCTGAGCCCGCGATACGGCCAAGTGATACTGGTCAGCGGATACCTTGTCTTGACAGCTGTCAATTGATCACAACATTGATAGTTTTCTCCTAGGCTCCCTGGGCTCCCAAACTAGCTAGAAAGTGTGAGATTGAACATTGGTTTCCCTGTGGTGCGGACGGACGGTCGGTCGCTTGGTCGGTCGGTCACGTGATTACCAAATTTTCTGGGATGGGTAGATTACCTTAGCCATGGGGCTCCGCCCACGCGCGCGCTTCGCGCGCGCGAGGAGCTCCGCTATGAAGTTCATGTGCAAGTGGGATCAAGTTTGCATCTGTCTTCATTCTGTTGCCTCTGAAATGTTCATAGTGATACGAGGTTTTTATAAATTATATCATTTACAGGAAGAGCTGTAGGGTTTTTCAAAACTAGCTACAGCACTCCCAAGTTAACTGGTTTTACTCGTACAAGAAGAATAGTATTTCGTCAGTATGTTGCTCATTTTTAAATTACGTGCATCCGATTTTTAATTACAGATAATTAAAAAAAATAGCATACGATCTCTTCTTTGGGACAAATGGCCCATCATTTAAATATATACTGCCTTTCCTTCATTCCCTTCATTATTTAGCCAGTCAAAAATAACGCCGTCACACCGTGTTGTTCCTCCTTAAAAAGTTAAATAAAGGCTCTGAGCCTTCCCCAGCTGCAGATTGAGGAGGGTTAATCTTCAAAATGATACCTGAATGATCTTGCTGTCATAGCTCTACATCTCGCGTCTCAAGTGATTCGAATACTAAATACAAACCAAGTATTTCAGAAGGTGATATCCGCTATAACTTATCAAACAAGGCTGCCAGTCAATCACATGAGGCTGGTGATATAATATTTCTTGACACAAACTGAAAGTCCTCCATTATTTTTTTACGCCTTCTATCACTCCTATTATACTGCGCTCAAAAATATTACGATTTTAAGGTAACAAATTTGGGCGAACTAGGACTGCCTTTGTTACGGCAAGTTAACATTTATAATTTGTTTATTGATAAGTAAGTCTACCATGTGGCGGGTACTTGACGTCCAAGAAGCTTCACAGAGGAAATCGAGGCCTAGACAATACAGCATCCAACGGTGCAGATAGCATCAGTAGTTGCTAAGAATCATTGAACAGTTAAAGCGCATTTGGGTGGACGACTGGTGCGAACGAGCCCGTAGGTAGCTTTGCAAAGGAAAGTTGTACTTAAAGACGAAATACCGTGACCACTGTAAGGAGACCAATAGCTGCTGCCCTGATCATTGTGGGGCATTTGCATTAAGTTACGTCAGTGACGCCGCCTAACAAGAACCATGTAGCCATTATCATGACATCGCCTGTAGCGACTTTGAGAGCCTCAAGAGTGTTTTAAAAGATGTGGAGGCTACAATTTCAAAGTTTGTGACTCAACTGGGTATAGTTCAAGCAGACGATCTCAAGTTTATGGCAAACAGTGCCGCCTGTAAAGTCTTTCGGTGGGAAGCGCATATTCTTCGAGCTCAGAACCAAGATAATGTTGAACAGCAAATTCTCAGCTCCCTCACAGAAGAAGAAGTATTTAAAATAGTAGTTGATTGGGCGATGAAGTTTCCAGAAATCAATAAGAGTGGTTTTCCAAGAGAGGCATCAGCTGGCATGTAAGCAACGTCATCACAAGACAGGGTGAAGGTCTCGAGGTAACTTGCTACGTTCATCTCTTTAACAACTGTCGTCAACGCTGGTATGCTGTATCATAAATCCTGGAAAACGTCTTAAACACTATTAAGTGTCAAAATTCAGAAATCAAGAGGGCATTTTAAAGATCTGATGAGGCAGGATGTTATCACAACAGCAAACTGGTGTCATCATTTCGAGGCCTTGGAATACGCCATGGAATAAAGATCGACCAATACGACCACTCAGAGCCTCAATTATGAAAAGATGTGTGCGACAGAATACTTTGCCCTCTAAAAGCATGAGACATTGCAATGAGCGACATAGCATCGTCACTGCGCAAGATATGGGTACTGCACTGAAGGAAAGAACCCTCAAAGGAACGACGGCGACAGTAGGCAGTATCCAGGAGCAGTTCCAAACGCTAGAGAGCAACAAGATTCCCAATCGTAGCTCTCTGAACAACTTTGAATTTTCAGGTGGTTTATGTGTGTGGAAAGCCTTTAGTGTTGGTCCTGGAAAGTTCATTTCGTGGACCGATACTCCTCAGGGTAAAACAAATCTTGTGGAGGAAATTCAATTTTTTGCAACGAAGTCTAGACGGATTTGTGCAAAGGAGTAAGCGAAAGCCGGTGACAGAGAATACAAACCCTACGAATGTCCGGAAACTAACTGTACTAAGGAATTTAGGAGGACTTAGACCTTCACATGCATTATATGGTCACCCTACAGTACCATTTTAGCCAGTGAAAGATCTAGTGTTTTGAAAAAGTAAAGAGAGATTGGTTCAGTCATTTCCTAACGATGACTTAGAGAGAACAGAGCTCGACCAAAGAGGCTTTGGATCAAATATTACCTGGATCCTGGTCGGCACTCCACAAGAAATGGGGAAGTGGGAGGTTTTCTGAAAAAGTAAGAAATTATCTTATCAAGGGATTTAGTATCGGGCAGGAAACTGCTAGGAAAGAGGATCCAGGACACGTCCAGCTAAGGACGTGAAAACTGCTTACACAATGGACGAGAAGTTCGAACGATCAGAATGGCTCTGTAAGAATCAAATTCAAGGTTTCTTCTCAAGATTGCCAGCAGGTACCAAAACGAGGGCAACGGGCGATACCAGAACCTAGTAAGGAAGAGAGTGGCTCCACGGATACAGAGGACGACGACGATGATTTCTTAGAGGAGTGCGCTTGTGACGTAGATGAAGACTGCTTGTTTGATATAAGGGAATCTGTTACGGCAGAAAAAGGCCTTATTCATCCAATCTTGTACGATGTTTATGATTGGTGCACGTTCGCCAAAGAAGAGAAATTACTCACTTTTAAGGCTTAAATGCTTTGAGAACTATGTCACGTTTTGAGCTTCCAGTCAAAACGCGAGATAAAAAAGCAGATCTCGTAGCGAAGCTGATAGACGATTTCCAAGTGCAGCTGTTTCATGTGATTTTAGCGATTTAATGTGCAATACATATCGGAGACTCGAAAGGCAGTTGAGCTTCACGTGCGCTCGATTTACTATTGTCAGCTACGATATTTCATCCAATTATAGAGAGCGGCATTACTCAATATCTTTTTCTAGTTAATATATTTTTCTACAACAAGTTGAAGTTATTTACTAAAAGCCTTTTAGAGCTTTTAGTGAAAAAAATTCCACAATATATTTTTTCCTAAAAATCGCTTACATTTAACGTGCAGGAAAATGGTAGTACTACTTGTGATAAAAATTAGCGTCTCACATATTTCTGTGGTTTCGGTTTGCGAAGATGTGCATTTAACGAAGCAGGCAGCGCTCGTTGGAGCCACCATGACTAGGAGTCCTTTAAGTCAGTTTGATGAAGCCGCTATCATTATCTCGATATTGGAGCCAGACTGCACATCAACAGTGGTAGAATTAAGAGAAGTTAGTTAATCCTTCCGTGTTGTTTGAAAATGACCTTATACTAGTGGTACAAACCGCGGGTACAAGATATGCACACGCATACGGTAGTTCGGTAGACTGCGAAAATAGCCGTCTCTCCTCGCTCCTAGCCACTAGGGACCTGGTGGAATGTCCCCAGTGGCGACGAGCGAGGAGTGATGGCTGTTTTTTGCAGACTAATAATTAGAAGTCGGTTACATACTTCCCGCCCAGTGGCATAGGTGAAATTAGTAGTTGATTGTAAAAAGTGTCGTCTGCACCCAGCCTCAAACCAAGAAGACAATTATGGATGTAAAATCACTTTCTGTACGTTATTTTTAAGCCCAGCTAGATTTAGTTTCAATAAGCAAGAGCAAGAATTAAAGATTAAGGCTCTCATTAGCCTGCGTGCTTTAATTAGAAACCATTTTATATTCAAGTTCTTAACTGAACTTTGCTGACATTTGTTTTGAATTCAAGGAATATATTTGAACACGGGCGGATCCATGAATTTTTTATGGGGGGGGGGGGGGGGGGGCCCAAACTTTGGTTCAAATTATTTGTGGCAAATTTTCCCCCAGACCCCTTAGTCGATCAGCTGAGAAAGCAGAGACGACTACGTGTTTCTCAATCTGTGAACGTTGGTTGCCGTTGGCGAGGGAAATACTGCTTTGCGAGCAGAGGCAATCGGATAATGGGAGGGTACGCAATAACAAAAAAATTACACTTTTGAATACCCATGGAAGTTAGTTTAATAGCAAAATTCATCATCCAGTTAAAAAGTGATATACGATCCTGTAGATGTAAGGGCCAATTGCAAATTTTCGATTTACTTTCGCAATGGTCAAATAATAAAAATCGAAAGGGAAAAGACCCAAAGCGCTTTCAAATGCACTAAAATGTTCTGAAAGGCACTTTCATCCTGTGTATGGACAACGAGAAATTCGGCTGACCGAAAGATTCCTATTTTGAGCCTAGATCGAACTTTATGAATAGACAACATTTTAATGAATTGAATTTATGAATGGCACCATTTTAATGAATTAGTCAACAAGTGTAAATAGTACAATCATTATTCAGAAACTTTAACTCAAGACAAGTAAAAAAACAATAAAAGATTATTTATCAGCCAGTTTTGAGATTAACGATAGCATTAGCTGATTTTACTGGACAAACATTTGCATCATACTGTTGTGCCTTTTCTCTGCTCCGTCACGCCTTTTTCTTTCTTCTTCATACTCCTTGCTCCTCAATTCGAGTTCCTTTTGTTTGAAATCCATTTCTCGTTCGTTTTTTTCCTTCAGAAAAGAGATGGCCTCGCTGCTTGTTCTTCGACTATTTTTCGGCGGGTAATCGGATTTTTCTTCTGACTTTCTTTTCTTTGTTTGCGACAGTTTTCCCATGGCTTTTAATTAATCTTTCGCCTTCTCTTGATCTTTCTCTCATTTTTTCCTTGTTGACATCGCTCCTCCCCTGCCATCTCCTCTCTTTCCGTTAGCTGTTCTTACAGGACATCAAATTCACTCTCCTCGGGAGAGATCCCACTTGCACTGATCTCTTCATTCATTTTAGCTTTAAACATTCGGATGTACCTCTCCTTCACGGAGCGTTCAGACAGCGAGGTCTCGAATTTTGGAGACTTTATTTTCACAAGATTTTGAGCAATCGTTTCCCACAACCTCTTCCTGTCTGATGTTTTTCTTTTCGCGGAAAACGGATTTGTCACCATAATTTCGGGGCATAATTGTATATCATGTTGTGATGACCACTCCATACGCGAACTAAGGGAGCAACAAAAATTTTTTTGAACATTTCACAAATCACAAAAAACCATCAACAGATTAGTACGCAATGCATAATTTGAACAAAGTTGCTTGATTGCTTTTGCATCTGTTATATCCAAAATTAGCAATTATTAAATATAAATACTCACATGGACAATGATGATAAACATGCACGTTATTCGATTGTGCCAAGAAAATCTAAAACCGTAAAACTGTCTTTGAAAGAAGTGCTGATAAAGGGAAGGTAAAGTACAGAGACAACGCCAAAAACCTTTTGCTGACATTGCACCGCACGGAATAGACCGGAGACAAACTGACACGTGTGTACAGAAAATTTCAAGGATGATAAAATTATGTTTTACTAGTAACCTCACTTTAATCTTGACTGTTTATCAAAGCTGAAGCTGTCGAGTTTCGTAAAAAACAGCTTTTACTTACGAACAAGAGGCGGGAAAATCAGGCTGCAGGATAGCCATGGCGCACATCAACTAGCTCCAATCTGAAATACAGTTTTTTACCATGACTTCTTGAAATATATGGCTAATCTACTACGCTTTTAAAGTTCTAAATAACGAAAAGCATACAAAGATTGAAAACTGTTATATTGGACATCAAATGTTAACAAATTTAGCTTTCTCTATACTCACGTTTCTGAACTTCCTAAACCTCTGGTTTCAACCTGAGAACTCGCGTTTTGATGTTCGTGACCGCAGCTCAAGAACGTCTTGACATGCGCGGTGGCTGTCATGCTGGAAAAATACTTCCGGCTGGCGTCCGTCGTACCAATAGCGTCTAATGCTTAAGTTCCCTACTATTCCCTCACACCAACAACAGGGCAAAAAGCGGCCGCACCATTAAAGAAACATACCGTTACTTTACACTTTAAAAAAGGCTGAAAGGCAATCTTTGTCTTGTTCTTGGTAGTTGAACCAACTAGTATGAGCGAACAACTATGATTCATGCATGGGGTGAAATTTCAGGAACTAGCTAATTTGCATAATGCCAACGGTCCTTATATCAAGACAACAGAAAAAGTTCGAAGTCGCTCTGTTAAAGAAACATTGAAAGCAAAAAGTATTTTTATTTTATTTCCATGCATCATAGCATCCCCTCAGGTCTGGACTTGCGAAACATTTGCCATCAACGACAAGCTACTTTCGCGTGTTCTTAAAACGGCCAAAACAGGTGTCAGCAAATGTATTTTCCTGAGTTCACACCTGAACGCAATTCAAAAGTCACATGCATTGATGACTTTCCACGAACTACTTTACTTAGGTATAATTGTAGTTTGTTCATGCGTTTCCTGGTTTCTGAGAATTGAGCTCGGCAATATGTGCAATTTTCGTCTCTCGCCATCCGAAAATTTTAGCGCCTTTGGGCGCTTTTGCATTAAGCGCTCTAACCCTTGCTTGTTGCAATGTTTTCCAAAACCAAAGACCTTTTTGTTTACTTATAAACTCAGATATTTTGCTGGTACAAGTTTAAGGAAAACTTTTTTTCCGACCCAGAATGCATGGGACCGGTTTTACAGGCACTGCCTCTTAAACGTGCAACTATGTGACTGAAACGCTGTATAGTCACCAATGGCTACTGACAAAGTTTCCTTTGAATTTAATGGGCCTGCACATCATTTAATATTAATCAGGGCAATATATCCAAGTTTTACGTTGAGTGATGGCCATAAGTTTTGGCTCGTAGCGACCTCAATGTCTCAAAAACTTTGCCGTCTTGACGTACTTCAATAAATTATAGGGACCTTAAGATCCGAGGACGGCGACGGCAACGAAAACATCGCTTAAAATGTGAATTCGCGTTCATTCAATCTTCATCGCGACAGCTCCAACTCACTTTCTTTGTCAAATGTGGGCGAACTCCCCTGGAGTTGAATTCCTAAAAACCAAATCCAAGTTCAGAATGAGTTCGAAAATTTCGTAGTAGCTTATTTACGTCTTCCATAAAACAAGAAATTAGGCATTTTCACGTCGTAGCCGTGCAGTGACGACAAAGAAATGTGATGGACGTTTAAAGTTGTTATTTTGCTAATCTTAACCTATTGCTTTTTTGACGTCCACGTTGCTGTCCCCGTCGTCGCATCTTAAGTTCCTTAATTCAAAACGATGACGGTTTAAAAGAAAAAACAGATGGGTGGATCGCTTTTAAGGGTATTTGCAACAGGAATTGTTCTTCCAGAGTAACCTTAAGAGTACACTTGGGTTATGAGGTTGTGTACTCTTCACTCCATTCTTCCTTGGCCCAGCTTGGAAGCCTTGTCTCGAACTCCCAGTTTGGCCCCTTGAGAAGAAATAAAAAAAACCGCATACCTTAAGATACTAGCACCAAATATCTTCCGGTTAAACAATGCAAACATGAAAAGAATATCTGTGCCCTTTACTACAATCATAAGGACGACAGAGGAGTCAACTATGGTACATGTACAAAAGCACCCACACGCTCACTTCTTAGAATAACTAATTAACCATGTCGCAACATGTTGGTCAACCATGTTTGAATGGCTTTTGCAACAATGGTGGATGTCACACACATGGTCCCGCCGTTTGATTTACGTTTTCGAAAAATATTTAGCCCTGAAATGGTTTAGACTTAAAACTCTCATTCACTCTTATTATGAATTCCTCCATCACACTTTATAATTATCCCAAAGCGATTGAATCCTCCGAGATTTTTGTCTCCCAAACAATTCAAAAATCTTTCCGAGGTCAGTTGACCCCGTAAGGTTCTCGCGGTTAAAGAGTCCAATAAACTTGGACAAAAATTACCACGGCAGATTTCCTGGCGGTCATGCGATCTTATTTTGAGAGGATTCTTATCACCGTTGTAGTACGAGTGTTGCTGACCTCAACTTACTCATTGAAACCCTGGACAGTGAATGGAAAACTTACGCTAATTAAAGCCACTTCAATTGGCCATTTACCGGTTATCCAAGTCTGGAAGAGGGTATGTACAAACTCTTTTGCCATAAAATAGTTTGCTATTCTTACTTCAAATATTAGGAAATTTCCAGAGAGATTTTTGGGCTTTGCTTCATTATAAAAGTGAGGCTTTTAGATAATCGAAAATGACCTAACTAGTTTCTAATGAAAATGTTGTAGTTTATTTTTTATTTCAGGTAATTTTTGTTTTTCTTTTGTTTTGGGTTTGGTAATGTATGCTAATGAAGCTGAAACAAAGGAAAAGTAAAAATTACCTGAGATAAAAAATTAACTACAACAAAAATTTTGTGCCTTTTTCTTATTGCCGTCGATCACCCAAAAAGCACAAATGAGAAAAAGAAAACGAACCACTCCTCAAACAAAAATTGGAAGGAATGTAGTTCTTTCTACATCCATATTTAGTGGCTCCAAGCAATATGTTTGTAGGCAAACCTTCGACCTTTGAGCCTCCTTAAACTAAACAACTTGATTTTTAGTGTTTACAGATTAGAAAACGTGGATTATATACAGGTTTAATTTAACTTAAGTAAGATATTTACTTCTTTCAAGATAGGAAAGAATATCACGGACAAAAACATATATTTCGTAGGACAGTCAGTTACGGCCAATTCAGGCGAGGATTATAGTACCGGCCATTTGTATGCAAATTAGACAATTCTAAAACTTTTTATGTCTCCTGCTCGGGTTTACCAAAAAATACCAACAATAAAAACAAGAAAAGGGACTCAAACTACAAAAATACACCTAAAGCAAACAAAGTAGGTGGAAGATTGGGGCGGAGGCGGGTCGATTGCTTGTTCAAAGGATAAGAGGGTCGGCTATCAAAGATTCGGCTTGATGTCGGCTTGCAGTTCGAGAGGATCAAGAAAAGGTTACACCCTCTTATAAAGGGTTTCTGTGAGATTGTGAGATCGAGGCTAAGTAATTTTACTGCCTTATCAAAGGAACTCGTGATTATTACCAAAAATAAATTTTACTTTCTCATGCGATCGAAAACCACTGTAAGATAATTCAAAGTTCACATGCGAAGGCCCTTTGAAGACGCAAAACCACCCCCACCCCCAAAATTCCATTTATTAAAGAAATTGAGAGGGGAGACATAAAAATCTTTATTTGGTTCTAAATAGCTCATTAAGAGCAGGTGTCTGTGAGATTCGAACTATATACTGAAAAGTCGCTGCCACACTATCTCACCGAATTGGCTAAAAATTGGCATGTGGACTTGATTTGGGGTCTTTAATAAGGAATAGGTAACTTTAGGTTCTAATTCCTCCTATTTCGGAAATTACCGACACGGTCGGTTTTGGGGTGCTTCGGATCGGCGCCATATTGGTTAATAGAAGATGTTTTGAGCCTTTGAGTACAACCCTGTCTTCAAAGCTAATCTTCCTTTGCCGATACACATTGATAGAACTATCACTCTTTATTGTATTTTTAGAAACTACTTCGAAATTGACAACATTTTCGCAACGATCGATTAAACTTTTGGAGGGTATACTTTTTGAATTTTTTACACCCGTAAAATTAACAGAAATTCAAAGGCGTATATCTCTCTTGCCACATCGCTTTGAAGGTTGCCACTCAACCTGAATACTCATCGCGCGTTTGTTGTTAAACCTAGTTCGTTCATAAAAAAAATTGGGCAAATTTAATGGAGCAGAAACAAAAGTAATGAATGGAAGAGTGCTCTAGCGACATTGTCAATGAGCTTTACACTCGGCGATTACTCGCCAGGTGTTGCCAAAATTACAATCAATAATAGAAATTCTGTCACTAAATCTGAGTGGTCTATACAACAAAATTAGCCTCTGTAATATAAGCGATAGCTCTGCTGCGAAAAACAGTATAAAAAGGCAGCCATCACAGTCAAACCGGAATTTTCCTGATTTTCCTCCAGTTCCTTTATCGATGGTAGCTCGTGTATGTTAAAGCCGAGCTACTTCGCTTTTGTTAAGACCATGTTACAGTTTTTTTGCAAACTACACATTTTGTTAAATCACGAGCACATTCGCAAAGACCAACGAGAAAAATAATCGCGACGATGGCTTTGAGACGCGTCATTTTGATGAAGGCAGACCCTGTGGTGAGCCTCCATGCACATCGCTTGTTCAGCGGTCGCGCATGCTCATGCAGAGAAGACCCCTGTTCTCTTATATACCCTCTGACTGAGTCTCGTAGTAGAGCAGTTTCTTTTTTCGCAGCTACTTTTTATTCATTTAATCGGTAACGGATAGGTCACAGTAGCTAGACTTTGATGAGTTTCTCACTGGCTATTAACCTATTACCCCCCCCTAAAAAAAATTGTTTTTCATAACTTCCCATAATTCTCTCTGTATGTCAGTTTGAAATGAACGCGCGTATTAGAATGAACTCGGCTCTCATAGTGGGATGTCTTAGTTTTTTTTGGCTGCCTTGAGCAAAGTTTTCCAGAAGGCATCATTAAGCCTTATCAAGGAACAATTCTCACGTCTGGCAAAGTCTGCTGCGTCCAATATCTTCTGGTATTTCGTCTCATTTCGGGCTACACGGGTGAAAGACTGATCCCAGGCTTGAGGCGTAAAAGATTGGATATTGTGGGCTTCGTTGTTGGTAGTAACAAGTCTTTGGCCTCACAAAGTAGGTTCTAGGGTTGAAATCTATTAGGCAAGATGAAAATTGATGCTGATTTCTGACCAGGCCAAAGACTTAGTAAAAAATTGTGTGGAAGGCGGAGGCTGTATGTCTCCTTTTCAACCGCTGGTTACATCCGGGATCTTGAATAAATCGATTGTCAGTAAGTCGAGAAAAGTTCCATGTGACGATTTATGTGGAGAAAGAGAGAGTTTTACGGAGTAATTTGACGATGTTTCGCCCGTGTTAAGTGTGGAAATATTATGAGTGGTTTTAGAAGTGTTGTGATTGCCGCCAAAGTCATTTATTGTGTGATTTACCGAAAGTGTTTACAGACATATCTCAGGTACGTGCGGTTGAGAATACTTTGTGTCAAGCATAAAAACAGTTCGTGAGTCTTTAGCTTAGGTGATTTTGTCTTAGAAAGCCTATTCTGTGCTCAAAGATTGTGGATTCTTAATCTGTTTTCAGCCGACACTGAGCTGTGGCCTCACGGTTTGGCTGACTAAAAGACTACAATTTCTGGACGATTCAAATGTTGTTTATTTCATCGCAAAATCCTGTTACTTCTGCGAGAGAACTTTACCGTCCATTGCCAGCAATGGACGAAAAAAAAAAAATGCTCTACTGCGAGACTCAGTCGGAGGGTATATAAGAGAGATTTCTGTAGCCACGTTTTTGCAAATCCAGACAGATATATATATATATATATATATATATATATATATATAACAACAAGACATTTACCAGATGGTAAATGCAGTTAACGGGGGGGGGGGGGGGTAGGCTAAGGTAGCCTGCCCCAGTGTGTGCTCGGTTGCATCTTTTAAGCCATATTTATGAATGAAAGCACGCAGACTTTAAGATACAGACAAAAGCTGTTCATGGTTGGAACCTGAACCTTAGCATCGCGCAGATTGGTCCTTGTTTTTCGAGGCCCCATTCATGGCTAGACTTTAATCATGATAAGACTAGGTAGCTTATGGTACAACTGTATTTATTGGTCTAGATTTGAGACACTGTCTAGCTATAAAAGTTCTGCTGTTCCACACCTGGTCATTATTTGTCTGGTACAGTAATTTTGTGGCCATCTATCAGTAGTCCATCCCTTTGATAACCCAATTCCATCACCAGATGTTATCAGTCATGGCTGATTTTTTTTACTCATCCGTTCCTTTCATATTTAAATGAAAATAAAAAAGCTCCTGCCTCTTTTGATTATTGGGTGATCTTATTCTGATCCCTTCTCAGTTTAACTCTGTGCTTTTGTTTCGTTCTTGCATGCCCGCACTGCTCTATCTCCGCATCCAGCCTCGAGGTTTGACTCTCCGGGTGACCTAGTGTCCATGTCTCACTTACCTTCTGCCTCCACTGGCCATGTGGGATGTTGTGTCATTTGTTTTGCCACCAAGAAGTGTGATTTCTGAGTTCGTCTGCTGTCTGCATTGCAGAAGTTCTGCTGCTGCCTTAGCACCTGGTCCGTTATATATCACGAACTTTGCACTTCATGAACTACGTTTACAAATTATCCAACTTGAATTTTGCTGGCACCAGTTACCCAGTTCTCTAGGGGTTATGTACCTGCATTTGAGGGAGAATACGTTCCTTCTTTTTTCCCAAGGGGTTTTTTATGGTTTTCGTATCAGGCAGATACACCTCAAATTAGTGCCAACCCATCACAGGCCTACGTAAGGTTTGCGCTTATTAATAATAATTACTGTCTTCTGTCCTGGAAAGCTGATTGGGTGTCCAGAATATTTTTTCCATGATCTGGGCCGCATTCACGCCAGTCTATCTCGCATTCCTTGTTGCAGCAAGTTAATGTACCTGGGGGGTTGTAGTTCTAATTCTCAGTTTAACCTTAGCACTCTTGCGTAACATTCTCCTCAAGACTGACTTGCCCGCAGCACTTGCGTCTTACGTTTATGTCAATCAACCTGGCAGTTTTAGACAGGGCAATCTCTCGTAATAGCTTGGTGTTCTTTACTGTGCCCCCTTTTTCATTGATACGTTATTTTATGCTCGCCCAGCCTCAGTCGGGTTGGCCATTTACGCGGCCCTTTGTCACTTAATTACTTCGGAACCCTGCTTGCCACGGGGGACTCCCGTACATAGGTTTTAAAGGCCATAGTTTTTACATAGGTGCAGCAACTTCGGGCTTACCAGACTGGTTTATAAACGTTTTTGAGGTCGTTTGCTGTTGGTCTGTTATCAAATGTATATTCATACTCCTGAAGCTGCTGTGTTCTTTGCTGTTCCCCAAACGGCTAGTGGGTCAGGGGACTTCATTTAGACTTTGTCTGGGTTGCTTGGGGGGATGCATTTCATGCAACTGTGGCGGTTAAGTGTGCGTTGCGACTTCCCCCAAGCTTTTGGCGTTGCTTGTGTCTTGCCTTAATCTTGTCCGATCCATCCCAAGAAAGGCTGTGACAATACTCTTGTTCTACCCCACGGTAGTGGGGGCGATAAGTGAGGCTTGTGTTTTTATTGTGCGCGTAACCTGAAGTCGCTAGAACCTGCCACAGGGCTGTGCCCCCCCCCCCCCCCCTTATAACGCCAACTTGTAGTTATTGTCTTATTTGCCTGCGTGCGCTATTTAGTTGTATTACCTTTTCATGCGTATCTTAAGCGGAATAGTGACACTAAAATCAATAAATGCTTGGCACCTGTTAACGATGAATGAAAGTAATGTAAAACAAGATTTAATTTGCATCAGGAAAAACATTTTTTATCCCCCATTTATAGAGCATTTTATCAAAAGAAACCTTTAGTTTGAAAGATTCATGGTTTATTTGATGTGCTTGTCTCTATTTTTAATTTCCGAGAGGCCACAAAATACACCAGGCGGGAAATAAAAGTACACCGTGTCATGGGTAGAAGAAAAATCCATAGAAGCAATTTCTTGCTGTTAATTGGTTTCAGTTGTTTAGACTACTGCAAACCTACCTGCTATTCCATTCTAGTTATATTTGCGCTTAAGATAATACAGCAATATCATAAATACTACTTACTTTGTAAGAGAGTGCATGGAGAAACATAGTGAGTTCACTATGTGTTGGATCACTTCGTATGATACGACACTCGCTACAGTCTCTATCATGATACTGGTTACAGCTACTATTTCCCTCGCTATCGGATGATAACGTTCCACTGTCTTTCACTTGGCTGGCCATCCGTGTCATACCACCCGCCTTGTTTCTGTCAAGCTTCTCTGTTAACTCAGACATCACCTTAAAATGATCAAAAGAATACTTTGGTACTTCGTTTTGGGTTTTTCCAATAAGAACGATTCCCTCCTCCTTATATTTGCATAATTAATAAAAAGACGCAGGCCTGAATATTTTCCTATCATTTTTACACAGCGTTTTCAAGAAAAGAGTTCAACTCCCATAGGTGGTTAAGCGGAAAGGCAGTGTGTAGATAGCTTTTAGCTTGTTAGGATCGAAAAATGGGCCCTTCTAAATAGTGGACATACCTATCATCATCTCCTGTGTACCCCCACCCCCTCCACCCAAAATCAATATTCTATTTTAGACACTCACGTCTGTCTTTTACTTCAAACAACATTGATTTTGTAGGGAGGGGGTTTACGGCGTTTAAATAGAATGAAATGATAAATGAATGAAATTGTTGAAAAAAGCACTCATTTTCGACAATTGTCTGAAATATTGATCCATGTTTTCCGGCTTGATTTTTGACGCTGCTAAATGCTTGCGTTATGAAGTTGCTCCACGGGCTAAGTTGTTTGTTTATAAACAACAATTTGTAAATTTTCGTCGTGATTTGTAGTTTACATACAATAAAATGTACGAAGCGTATGTCATTAATTAATTTTGTATTCTCGCGAGGGTCCCTGATACCCTGTGGGGTCGAGGGAGAATCATTTCTGTTGTGATCACTGCCGTTGCTGCTAATGTATGTTTTCACAAGTAATCTCAAAAGTGGAAAAATGATGGAGACACCAAGGTATAATGAAAATAGTTCTGGTGAATGGTTAACTTAAAGGAACTGTGTCACGATAGTGCGCATGTGTGAACTGTGACAGTAGCTGATTGTCTTTGAACCAATCGGAAGCGAGTAAGATGGATGCGAGGAAATTTACATAACTTAAGATTCAGTGTTCGCGAAGCGGGAGTCTTCCGGACGTTTATATCCCCATAATTCATATTTATTCTCTGGTATTCCTCAGATAAATGTTGCAGCTGATAAGAATAAGATTAACAACCCTGTCCTGCTTTGAAACAAACATTTACCTACTGTGTATTTTTACGTACCCACGCTAAAAAACCAGTCTCCGATCCGCAAACATAAATAATTTGTAAACAAACCTTACTGATCTCTCAGTCGATTGATATCAGCTGAAAATCGTGGCAGTGTTTGAAAGCAATTCTTAGCGCTTCATTATAAAACGCTTTCATTGCAATAGTAGGCACATAACGTATAAGTATAACGATTATTCTGAACGAACAACGCAAAAAATGGCATAAACAGGAGCCCATCACCATCGCATAAATTTCAACTGCTTATCAGCAAATAAAAAAACTCCTTCCAAGTCGTTGCGTTGGGTGTTCCGCAAACCAAACGTTATCGATTCAACACATAAAGAAACAAGGTGTTAAACGGAACATCCAGGGAACAATTTATTTTTAAAAGTTCAATTCTTTAAAACATCTACGCTCATACAGAAAAGATACAAGGAACATTCCCAGTGAACTACATCAGTAAAGATCGCGCAGCCTGTCGTCAGTACTTTCTGCTATACAACTACGGATCGGGGTCATAAATCGAATGTCTGTTAAAACGGTTCATGTTCGATGGATTGTTTCCTCAAACCTCACACGACTTCCTGTACAATAAAAGATTTATTGTTTTTCTCCTTCTGATTCCAGGCACTCGATAAAGTAATTGTTGCAGACAATCGGAAGTAGTGATGTCGCAGATCAGCTTCACTCTCCGCTGCGTCCCATTAGTAGTCCACGGCTGTATCGAGGAAACCCTTTTTAACTCTCTTTACATATTTATTTAAGGTAGATCGTTGACTGGAGAGCCTTAATAGACAAAAATGAAAGCCAGATGACCACGTTAAAGGCCACATTTCATCCGTTTGTAGGAACATTGACAACAACGAACTTGCCTTCGTACGGTTCTCCTCAATGACTTCGAATTTTCTCGATAACACTTGCACAAAAATGCAAAATATGGCGTTTAAAACTTCCCAAATGGACCAAATAACTCTTGAATACTGACATTATGGCTTTCTCGGGCGTCTCAGAGTCGATGGAAGAGGATTTCTTCATCAAACGCCAATCTTTAAAAACTGTCTGCCGGACAGAAATCGAGTTGCCGCACATGCGCAGAAGCGTGTCACAGTCCCTTTAACCGAATGAAGTACTGCAGAGTATCGGCGGGGGCAAGCACTATTTTTGACACTGCGCCATCGAGAACTATTAGTAGTGTTGGGCCAGCCACCTTCTCAAACCTCACATCGAAACGTTTGACGTAGGTAGGCGTTGAACACGTTAGATCATGTTAGGAATGTTTTTTTTAGATGATTGCCCAGCATTTATTCAGTGGCATGACTTTTTATTGTTGTTAGATGAGCAACTAGTTCATTTTCCAGCTCATAAATCACATAATGCCAAACTAATTGTTTTTAAGATAGACACACGAATTTTTATCACCGGCCAAACTCCAATTTTTTTTCGTCCAGAAGTAAACTAGATGACAAGGAGAGCAAGGACTGACACGTGATCGATGACGGCAGTACGCTGGAAAATGTTTCGTTTTTATACGCTAATTCCTCACGAAAGGAAAAAAAAGATTCCACTAGGTGGAGAGTGCTTCACAAAACGTATTCTTGCTGAGCAAAATTGTAGCAATGTGGTGCAAATAAGGAGTTTTAACGGTTAACCACGAGTAAACACATCGACATTAATAACTACTATTTAACGTCAAACGTTCGGTCGTTACAGGAAAATCTTGAACTGAGGCCTTGCCGTATTGAGCGAGCGATAGCGAGGTCAATACGACAAGGTCGAGGTTTGAGACTTTCCGTAAAGACCTTACGTTCGAGGTTAATAGTTAAGTTGTTTATTATACGGCTAAAAACAGGGTTTTTCAAGCCGAAGTCATTACTTTACATCCGGTAATGAGGGCGCATGACCGTTCACTCATCGCCAAGCCGAGGGTCGAACTGCATTCGTGTGTGATGATTCAGTGCAGTGAACAAACGCGCATTTCGTGAAGAAAACATAGCTGATTTATTTTCGGGACAAATGATTACAATACGGCTATAAAAACACTTTTATAGTTGTGTTACAACATGGCAAGGAAAAAATCATTGACTTTCTCAAAGAACAACAGCCAAACTTCGCCAATAAGTGGTCAAGGTCACCAGCAGGTAAATCCAAAATTTCCACGTTTTCCTTGTTTACTGAAGACAAATAACGCTGAAATGTTTTCATGTAATTGAAAGCTTTCCTGGTCTTGTATTCCCTTTTTTGCTCCTTTAGGAAACTCTCAATTTCTTCTCGGCTGTTTTCGTAAAGTTGTTCGTAACCAGACAACGTTATAGCTTCACTGTTTTCCTTATGAGATTCAAGCTCGTCAAGGTAATAGAACTCGCTATCCAAGTGTTCATCCTCACTCACTGTATTTTGTCGCAAAATTAACTAAAGAAATATAACAAATGCAGCCTTTGGATGAACTTTGGTTTCTTTTGCTAATTTGCGTAATCCGTAATGGCCCGTTGGCATTACGGAAGAATAATGCCCTAACAGCTAGCCAGTCAGAGCGCGCATTTTATCGGCTACAAGCACTAGCCATATAATAAGAGGTCACAACAGAATAATGTTACGAAAAGTGGCTAATTAACCGTTGTAACGAGAAGGAAGCAGTGTTTTGCTCAGTTTGAACTATCGTTTTCATCGAAAGTCAAAGAGCAGTTCATGTTTCAAAGTTCTTGTTTCATTTTTCTTGCCGACAATAGACAAAAACATAGGGTCTCGCTTGAGAATATATTCCAAATACACAGACATATGCGCTCATGTCAGCGCACTAGATCATATACCTATGTAATTTGCGCTATATAAATAATAAAGTTATGTTATGTTATTTGCGTTGCGTTATCAAGTCACATGAGGTTTCGCGTGATGGGATTGAAAGTAATTGCTTTGGTGTACACTTTCAATATTTGGTACGCTGTCCTTTGTTTTTTTATTAAATTGGCCATGAATTTACCTTCCCTTTTCCGTAGTTTCGGTCTTGAACGCAGTGACGGCAGCTCCTTTATGAGGATCAATATTTCCGTGGCCGGCCAGTGTCTATCCCCATCACGTGTCAATCCTTCCCTACCCGTAATTGTTTGTGCCTTAACAATCGAATAAAGTGAAGAACGAGAAATGTTCACTTTATTACCCGGCCTTCCTTTCAGGAAGAGACGGGTTATAAAATGGCCTGGGTTTTTCCTTTGTCGTCGAATCGCCCTCTGCTCTTTAAAGCGCACGCCTGTACTGGCGAAATATCAGAGACCTTAAGATACCCCGATATCGGTGTACGGGTACGGGTAGTGTACCCGTACACGTAAAATGTTCATGTGCGTGACTATTTCGATTAAGATACCCGAAGAATTAACGCGCGGGGATTGGTAAGGATTGTTTACAAAGATGGCGGCTGCGGCGGCGAGGTTGACTCTTTTTCCTCTGAAATAAGTTGACTGAATTGTTTAATAAAATCTATCAAATGTATCCAAAATTCTTCTTTACGAATGTTCTTTCTTTATAAAGCACGCCAATGATATGCTTCTTCTTCATTTGTTCGACACTGGGGATGAGGACATCGAAATTCTTCTTCTTCCCTTAGTTAAAAGAACAAGCACGCAAAATTAACTTTGTACATGCGTGTCGCTTAATGCATACAAAATCTCCCTCAAATTCTACACTTCATATCTTAACAAGCTGCAACTAATAATTCATTCATACATAAGCTTATTGAAATATCATAGAAAGATTTTAAGAAACTTGGCGCGAAGTCCCTCGACCGAAAGCTTGTTATCGCAAACCCCGCCATTTGATCGAGGCACATCACCAAACAATTCCTTTGATTGTCAACTTCAACAGTGACTCCCATGCTAAATTTTTCAACGCTATTTCTTTTGCGAAACTCAAACGTTCGAGCAATTCTCAGAAATCCCCCCAAATACCGCTACAAATTGATATCGTTTCAGAGTTCAACCTGCGCATTTGAGGTCCAAAATCAATACATTTTGAAGCGCTTTCTTTACAGCTGCTAAAATTCAAATTTGGCAAAAATATTTGAACAGACTTGCAATAACATTGTCAAGGAGTCATACAATTTACATTTGTACTTAAAAAGTCTTAAAAACTTACTCGTTTCTCCATCATGTAGGACTTGCAGCTACTCGTAAATCTTCTACGGGTAAACTGGTGTCTACCCCGGAAAAACGGCTGGTTCTACCGGGTAAGGTCGATGACGTCACCACAAAGTGAAAAAAACATGGCGCTACCCGTTACCCGTACACCGATTTCGGGGTATCTTAAGGTCTCTATCAAGTGATTGATTTCCGGCAAATTTATTACTTTAGATGCAAAATCCCCTTGACATCCTCTTGACATGTCTTGTGCTCTTGTGCTTGGTCCAAGTCTCGTGCTTTCCGGCTGTCTCGGTACAAAAACGGAAACTTACTACACCGAGGGAAAGAAATATTCATAGGCATATATAACCTGAGATCAGGCTCTAATTTCGTTTCGCTTTGAAAACTACATTCCGGCAGGCAAGGCGAAACCGTCCACTTTTTTTAATTGATTGACATTTGCCGAATCAGCCAACCAAAATTACTTCCGTTGCTTGTTTTTCTAGTATGCAAATTTTTCACGCGTGGGAAAAATTGAGATTGGCTGACTTAAAAAATAGCTTTTATCTCAATTTTTCAGCTAAAAATAAAACAGTCAGCACAATCACATTTAACTTCTTGCGAGATTAAGGGAGATCTCGAAGGTTATTTCTGTTGGTGTAGAAGGTAAAAAGTTTTCGAAAAGACGGCGACACAATGTTCTACTAGTTTTATTATTTTGGCTAGGCGCGCTCGAATTTAAAATACTGAAATTTCTATTTTCCCGTTGCCTTAATATTTTCCTCGGCAATTTCCCCCCATTTTCAGTCCATAAATCTTTAAAAACAAAAGCAAACAGCCAACGAGCGAGGACACCAGTTTTCCTGGTTTATTTTGTACAAAAAGCGAAGGCAAACAACCAGTCTGTTAACACACTGAAAATTCCTTGAACAGCGATGCGATATTTTTCGTCTAATACTTCACAGTTGGCGATTGAGGTTTCTTTCGCAGTGAGCCCCCACCTGCGTACCCCGTTCAGAGAAGTCATTCTCGGCTGAACTTTCAAATGAAACCAGTTTTAAGATGGACTGTATTTCGATTTGCACCCGTTTGTTGGTAAATCAAAAGGCACCTTGTTAGCGGTCAACAACTTGCAGAGGGATTCAACTCCGCAATACACTCACTTTCCGTAAATAAAGCAAATCCTGAGAAGATATGAACAACCATATGAATTTTCTGAATTTCCATGGCACATATTAAGGCATATTTTCCTACCATAAGACCATAAAACAATAAAAAAGACAGCAAAATCGATCCTTCTCTCCGCCGACGACGAAAACAACCGCGCGAGGATTTTTGCGCTTTCACTTCCGGCGTTTCCAACAGCCAATCAGATCTTGTTATTGTCTAACAGCCAATCAACGTTACGGTCAAAATCTGGCCGTAACGAGCACAAACTTGTAATAGTTTGTATCAGGCCCAATTTCAGCGGTAGCCGTTAGAGAGAATGTATGAGAACCGCTCAAATTCGGCCTGATCTCAGGTTATGGCATTTATGGATTAACTTGTATCAAGCTCGCACGGAAGCGGCTGGTTTGCAAAGCACCTAGTCAGAATTGTTTAATGCTAAAATTTGACATGATTTTGATCAATCAAACAACATCACACTGTTAACTTAAATCAAAGATTACATGACGTTGTAAGCTTATAGCTCTTTAAAAAATGGGCCATTGCTTACTATCGAATTTCGATCTTGCAAAACTCCATTTTGATCGATCCAATATTTATATTATTTCAAAATTATCTATGCTAGCAATTTTTCTCTTTCCTGTGTTCAGCTACTGTACATTCAAACTTGCAATTAAAAGGATCGACAAATCGATTATAACATTCTGTATTTAAATTTTAAATTGGCTTCGGGATTATCCTCAACGAGGTACACAGTATAGGTTTGGGTTTTCTGTGGTTACTTCTTTGCTTGTTGTTGAATTAATAAAAAGGCAATGAAATAATGACATATCCTTTATTTATTTACTTTTTTTCAGAGAAGATGAACTTGACCCCTAATCAAACGATAAGTGCAGCAACACTTTTCGAAGTTTTCTGATGATGAATTAACTAAAAGAAGATGCCGATACTTTGTCTTTGAAGTACCTGTACCAGAGTGACAATAAAATGAATAAATATCTTACTCATGGGAAGATCTGGGTTTCTTACTCTGGCCTTTGTAGCAATTTAGCATGGACAATAATCACTTCAGCAATCAAAACAAGTTTAAAATCCTGGCATAATTGTTCCAACCATTATATAGGGTGTTATTTCAAAGTTTTTCCCCTCAAAACGTTAGTTTACTACCTAAGATTGTGACTGAAGCTCATGCTAATTTAAAGAAAAAGAAAACAGCTGCAACACTACTTTGAAGCATAACATTGTTATGCAGTCATGGTCAAGTCAACACCCCTTTGGGACGTTTGAGTCTTTCCAGTATGATTTGCAAGCCGGTAGTATTTTTTTCCCATTTATTCATCATCAATCTGATCAATTCATCATCAAAGTTTATATGGGCTATAGTGCATTATTACATAGTGCACATTTTGCCCCGGCGCTCTAGCATTGTATGAACTAAAAGAAGGCCAGGTTCACGCAATCGTGCGTCTTGTTTAAACTATTTTTAGAGCACAAAAAGTTGTAAATATACCATATCGCCGCCCTTTTGTTACGCCATCACGTAATTCGAATTAGCCCTTTCATTCGGTCGTGAATAGGTCATGTCACACCACCATCAATAACATAATTATGTCATTGGTACCTTTAATTTCAGTTAATATCATTCTCATACAGTGCTAAACATGTGTGCAGTAGCACAATTTTGCATTTAGACAATGAGGGACAAAAGTATTGACACTTCTGTAAAATGGCCCCTTTTTACAAAGTGGACATACCTTTGACTATCCCCTGCGTATCCCCACCCCTCCCCCCAGAATCGATGTTGTATTTTAGACCCTCAAGCCTTTCGTTTATTTCAAACAACATTGATTTTGGGAACGAAATAATAAAAAAATTGTCCATAAAAGCACCCGTTTTAGACTAGTGTGTCAGCTACTTTTGTCCCATGACTTATGGAAGTTGCATTAAATCACTAAGTCGAAGGCCCTCGATTTTCTCCGTAACTTTAACTCCGTAATACCCCCTTTCATCCCCGTACTGTAAGTGCTGTTTTTCTCCTAACCCTTTCTGAACAGATTTCTGTCAGTTTGGGAAGTATCCCAAGGCGCTGTGCAATGCTTTTGCATTATGCTGTATACAACCAGTATAAAGAAAGAGTAAGCGCGTCCCACACCGGTCTAAACCTTCGCATGCAGCGTCGATCTTCACAGACTCTAGTACCGTCTCGTTTTACTAAGTTTTCTTTAGTGCTGAAAATAAGTAGGCATCATCGCCAGACACTACAATTCTGGGTGGGTGGGTGGCGGGATCAGTGTCGTTCACGTAATCAATTACCGAGCACACAGTAGTGCGCATAGGAAAAGAGCAAACTATCAGATGAACGCCACTTAACAGGCAACTCTGCCGAATGCCATCTGACAGGCATTCGTCTAGAGAGAGAAAACTACAGGGATCCCCAGTAGTCCGGGAGCTAGAAGGGCAGAAATGATTTTTTACACTGCAAGAGTACTGAAAAGATTTGACGACGGATTTCAATAGATTAAAACCTCCTCTTTAACGCTAGGTAGTTTGTGGTTTCAAATTGTGGTATACGTTTTGAGTTATTGCTATGTTTTTGTAAGCTGGCACGTGTAAAAAAGAGATTAACATGAAAACGAGGCCAATAATCGCGGCTAAATATATTCAAAGGCCTTCCTTCAATTACATCAAAAATTTTACCTAGATATCTTATAATACTCTTAGAAGTTAATTTTGACAGAATCATCACCGACTTGTCAAGATATCACGTGACATGTGTCGTTGTCTCATGTGAAGTAGCGCAGCATCTTTTTTCATTTCCAGACTAAAAAAAGGTATTTCTTTTTAATTTATTTCTTGTCGTTTGTCGTAGGAAAAAAGTTGAGCGAAACCCGTTAAACAAGCGTCTTTTAGAGAAGCCTCGATTTCATGTCCAGTGGAGAAGGGACACTGATAGTAGACTGTGATGGAAAACGAAGACATTTAAGATGATGTTCGATCTCCAGAAAATATATCAAACTTTACCAGCAGTAAAATACTAAAATATACTCCGCTACTGTATTTAAAGCATAAGTTTTCACCTTTTTGCTGTGACTTTTTATAACAACATTCTTTGCAGAACTACTTAAAAGAGTGTGTCCATGAGAGAACCAGGCAGGGGGTGATAATGCTCAAATCACGGATTTCGCTCAAACTTGGCACAATTGATGGGTGTGGTGAGATATTAACCTCGACAAAAAATAAGGTCGCAATATTGAATTCCCTGGGATTTACAGGGACCCCCCCTAAAAATCACAAAATCTACTCATTTTTGCATAATTAATTAGCTAACTTTGGTTTGGCTGTTCAACAAGTAGAAAAGACAACTTCAAATCTAATCAACTTTATCATCTTCTATGTTTATCAGACTTAATCCTCAGTAATTTATTTTTAGTCTCTAATTCGATGTCTTCCTATTATTTAGCCTAAAGTAAGGTCATCTTCTCACTGTTTTGACCAAAACCTAAATTAAGGCATTTTAGTCGCTAACATCTCCCATGAGCAACAACCTATCTACTTAATTCTCACATATTCTTTGAAAGACATCTTTAAGATTATCAAATCAATCCTAAAATATTTGGGCAATCTCATACTTTATCAATAATGACGTATTATGTCCATTTGACTTGACGATTATTTGTCATTTGACCAAAATTGGAAGAAACGTAACATTCGTTTTTTAAACAAAAATAGCACAAAGTTGGCGAGAAGTCACAAATCAGATGCCTCATTATGGATACTAATGGCGGAATTGTTAGAAAGTGTCACCTGAGGCATGTTTTCTGTGTTATTTATGGACGTTTTGATGGATATTTTATGGAACGCTTGAGTAAACACAAGGAGCAAAAGATTTAGTTCAAAACTTCGATTGGTCCAACTTGTAGGTGCTGCTGCAAGACCCAAAAACGATAAAAGATAGTGAATAAATGTTACATACACGTCTCTCAGATGCTTTAGTCCAGGTTGGCTGCTCCAGTTTCGTCTGGTCCTCTGTGGCGTTACTCTGCGTTACTTTGTGACGAGGTAATGAAACGTCTTGAAACATTGCAAAATTAAAAGTGTCGGCTTTTCACCGAACATTCGAAGTCTTTGACATAAGTTGTAGTCAGAGGGAACAAAATGATTCTCAAAGGACAAGAAGGATCACTGATAATCCGTCTATATCTATGGAAAACAACCACCTGCTCGAACACCCTCCATCTTTGACTTTAAACTCTGCCTAAATGATGGAATCTGTTACGCTGGACTACCGGACTACGGAATGCGGAATACACTATCTATTGTTTGTACGCGCCAATATCCTGTTATAACTGGTGTGTTGAAAATAGGTTGTGAAAGTCGTGTTACTTGAAATTTTGAGTTTATTCGATGTTGACATTAATTACCATGATAATAATTGTCCATAATAGCCCTTTTTATAGTCAGACCGTGACATGCAATTTTCGACAATTAATGACTTGCCATTAGGTATACTTACTTACTTACTTATATTTTAATCCTCGTAGTCTTACAACTATACAGGATGGTATCTGTATCTGGGTAAATTATTGACCGCGAAAACATAATAATAACCGTTTAAAAGTGTTGAGGAAAATTAAACTTCTGAGGAATACAAAAGACCCAAAAGGGAGCACTAATACATTCATTTGCAAAAAAAGTCGGCTAGACTTCTTTAGCTATTCAAGGAAGGTGTAAATTAAGAACAGTTTTTTGAACACAGACTAATACACAATATTCACATCTCATTTAAGCTGTCAATTCCGGATTCATGCAGTAGAGAAGTTCTCTTAACGGGCACTCTCGTATATAGCGAATAGCTGTACTTACGACCGCCATCACAAACCCCGTTTTAACTCCGACACAACCTCTGGATTTTTACATTCCCGTAGGCGGCCGCGGACACTCAAAGGGTTTACCGGTGAATTAGATGTTAGCTTTGATTTAAAGCTCTCGTAAGCAGACACCCGGAAGAAAATCTTATCTGCCTCTGAATGTTGTGGTTTTTTTTAATATTATGTCCACAGTCATATCGCTGTTTGTCACTGTTATGAATCATTCTTATATGTCCGTTTCAGAGTTACCGTTTTTTCACATACACGTCCGGTTATATGCGGGTATATCTATGACAAAATTCAATAACCTAAAAGTGAAAAGGGTTAAGTCAAATCTGAAATATACCGAGTCAAAGTTGGTAAAAGAAAGACCACAGTAAGAGGAAGAAATACTAAAAAAGCCACTATCATATAAATATCACGCAGAAAAAGACATTGCACTAAACGGCAACACGCAAACAGGCATCACGCAAAGAGGCAACACGCAAAAAGGCATAACGCAAACAGGCACCACGCAAAAACGCATGACGCAAAGAGGCATGACGCAAAGAGGCATAATGCAAAGAGGCAACACGCAAAAAGGTATCACGCAAAGAGACATAACGCAAAAAGGTAACACGCATAAAGGCAACACGCAAAAAGGCAGTACGCAAAGAGGCATAACGTAAAAAGGCATCGCAAAAAAGACAATTTGCAAAACGGGCATCACGTGAGAAGTTTACTTAGGATCCAGGCCCGGATCTAAAACAGTATTATTTAGTATAACTGCAAGCAAACCGAAATGGTATTCGAACGAGACATTCCATCTTGCTCACCCCGTGAGGTGCTTATTCAGTACCTTAGGCGTGCCCTGATTGATATATTACAACAAGTCCAAAACGGAATTGACAGCTGATTGCATTTTTTTCCGGCTGGAAACGTTGTCAAAAGTCGAATTCATTTACAAAAAAATGCTAGACGGGGCCTTTTTATGAGGGTGTACTTTTTTTGTTTACAGGTAGATGGGCCGATAAATAGGGTTGTTTGGGGGGGGGGGGGGGGGGGGTCACAATCGGAAGCTTACGGTATCTTTATGACGTTTATGATTTGCATTTTTTGGCAGAAACTGTTTAACCGATTTTCTATTTTTTACAAAAAAAGTAAATCATGATTTTCAAACTCCTACAACAGGGCTAGATTTTTATCTAACTTCAGCAGAGTAGCCGCAGAGCTGTTTAGTTTTAATCTGCAAGTTTGAAGTCACTCGTGACCATACAACTAAAATGCTACACTAACACTTTTGTGAAAATTGACGTGCAAATGGAGGGCGAGTGCCGAAGGATCATCTCCTATCTGCAAGCGTATTCTTGCCATAAGCCTTACTGTAATAAACTGAGTAATCATAAACCTACAGCACATACAATTCGCTCTACAAGAAGAACAATTTATACTGAATGCAGGACAAGATTAAAGAATTTACATTCATCAAACATACTTAGTTTGTATTTGTCCCTCTCCTTTCCAAGCAGATCTTATCTGAGCAAAATAACGAAATTATTTACATTTTTTTTGTAAAAATGCGGTTTTAAATATGTGCCGATTAATCTCGAACGTTTTCATACAAAGAAAAAGAATAACATGTTCTTAAAATTCCTCTATTCTTCCCTAAGGATGCCAAAAATCATAGAAATCGTTCCTGCCGAAAACACAACCAACGCGCATACAAAATAAATAAGTAGCGAAGAGCTAATCGCAACAAACCAGACTGTAGACAGATTTTTAAAATTGTTTTCATTAATGCACCGAAATTTGTTCAAGATCATGTATATTCCACTGGACAGTTCGGTGTGTTTGGTACAAATATTTGTAAACCACGAATACACTCTGATTGAAACAGTTTGATGAGTTACAAGAATTGTCCGTCAAGGGGATTTTATTTGCGAAACCGGAAGAAAAATACATGCCAGTTATATATGACTCATTGTGAAAGTTTACAATCGATAAGGATTCTTGGTTTTCTTACTGGAAAAAGGTATTTTTAAGTTGATCGAAACTGAGATGAAGGTTGCCGCCAGACTCCGTGGCGCCAGCGCGTGACAACTGAGCAAGATTATCATTGAATTTTTTTACAATAACAGTAGTTTTCAGTACTTTTCACGTTTTACTTTTAAATAGGGCAAAGTCAGTCAGAGTCAGCATCATTCAGCTTTTAAATCACATCTCTCCTGAATTGCGAGAAGAAAATCCGGTGCTTAAAAAATGATGAAACACAAGTTTTTTGTGATATCGTGACGCAACATCCAACCCTCTGCATGCATCACGCATCCTGGAGATTTGCATGTAAAGACGAGGACCAGGGTCATAGGTATTGCTTTCTAAAAATACTACTTAATTTCGAACAAAAACCAACCGAAAAATAATGTTTGCATTGTGTCAGTTGGAAGCAGTCAGCAAGCTTCATCGCGGGTACATCACGCGACACCAAACAAATCGCATATTACACTAATAAAGTAATTCAGTTACAGTCACCGGTTTACAGATTGTAGCACATCAGACTGTCAGTGCCGTAGCAATGAATTCAATATTAAATCTACGATATAGGATTAAAGTTCAAGAATTTCAGCCTAACTGGAATTCATCGTTTCTTTGAACAAAGAAGAGCATAATGTTATCGTGTAATTCCTGTAATAACCGAGCCCTTGATAGCCGCTGAAGTTCTCAGTTTTTCATGTACACTAAATGAAAAGTATATGTATAAATGTGTCGAACTGTGTCGCAAGGCAAAAAGAAAGTCGAGTGGATACTCGTTGTTCTCGCACCGCTTGTTTACTTTCACCTTTTTCCCTCCAAAATTTATTTTGCTCTAATTGCCTCTAAAATCATTCTTTCTCCATTATTGTTGGTTTTCACATGACGTCACCAAAATGCAAACTAAAAAACTATCGATCCTACCGAGATTTTACTTTCACGATGCATTAGAGCAGCAGAAAACTAATTTTCATACAAATTTTCGCTTCAAAAGGATTCTTGGTTTTGTGACAGAGTACGCTTGAATTTCTAAGCTTTTGCGTGACGCGGCATTTACATGACGGCCAAGCTAGCTGTCATGTAGGTTAAAAAAATGACTTATTTTAGGAAATTTTGCTATCTAAACTGTTCATGTATTAGAAAAATTATTACTTTAATGTTTTTGAGTTTCTCGAAGAATAAATTCACGCTTTAGTAGCAAAACTCGGTAACAGATGTTTCTGTTGGTTTCCGTCCGCCATGTTGGAGCTCATCCGGATGAGCTCCAGCATGGTGTCTCCATACAAAGCTCTATAAATTTGGCTAAAACATTTCTTCGGATATCTCGTATACGAATTATTCCTTCGACCCAAATCTTGGCAAGGGTCTTTGTATATTTACCTCCTTTCATTTCCACGATTCTGGACTTTATCTGTCGAATGGTTTTGATTTTTATTTTAATCTATTTTAAATGGCGTGACACTGAAAACCAGCAATAGGATCATATAGCCCAAGGAAACCAAACTCCAGCGACTGAAAAATCTTGTACGTCAGAGTTACTGTCATTGAGATAAAGAAAGAAAATAATAAAGCGCAACATTGAAGCTTTTCGACGACGGTGCATGTGCTCACATACTTCAGCTTAATTCGGTATTATTAAAGTAAAATATAGTGAGTGGGAGTGAGAAGACGATTCACGGTTTAATTGTGCTTGGTTGGTATCGTTTGTATCGTTGTCTTGCCTATTGGCGGCCATGGCGAACTCACGGTATTGAGTTCCCAGCAGACAACGCGAGTTCAGTCCCTACAGAAGTCTTCTTCCTTTTAGCGAGATGTCGCTTTGTTTTTTGCCTTTTTCAGTGTTACCTTTTGACATTTTGCATTCCTCACTTTTGTGTGTTGCCTTTTTGTTATGCCTCTTTGTGTGATGCCTTTTGGCGTGTTGCCTCTTTGCCTGATGCCTCTTAGCGTTATGCCTATTTAATTGCGTGATGCCTTTTTGCGTGTTGCCTCTTTGCGTGCTGGCTCTTTGCGTGATGCCTGTTTGCGTGCTGGCTCTTTGCGTGTTGCCTTTTAGCGCGATGCCTTTTTCTGCGTGATACCTATATGATAGTGGCTTTTTTAGTAATTCTTCCTCTTACCGTGGTCTTTCTTTTACCAACTTTGACTCGGAATATTTCAGATTTGACTTAACTCTTTTCACTTTTAGGTCATTGAATTTTGGCATACATATACCCTCATACGGTTACACTTGAAAATACAAACTGAATTGTATGCCTTTACCTAATTTCAATAATGCAATGGTCTGATCTCTGCGTTCCCTGTATGTCCTGCGCTCCTCGGAGTATCAGAGGAACTTTAGAAACAAAATAGATTTGTCTATAGTATATTGGTAACTTAAAAATTGCATCAGTATATTCACTCCAAAAAGTAGATGTTTCCGCACTTTTCCTCGTTAGAGACCTCCTGCAGTTCGACTCTCGTAACACCCTAATTTCCCTTGAGCAACCCCACGGGCATTATTTACTGGGTGTCTTCCGACCACGCACGGATCGGAACATCAAATGTCCGTAACTTAATTGTCCATAATTCAACATCTGCCTGCCTCAGCACGGCACACTAACCTGGGCACTAAACTGGTTTTCGTGCCCCAAGAGTACACAAAAAGGCTCTTCCGAGGATGTCTAGGATGAGAAAATTGACCTTACCTGGGTAGGGTGAGAAATTTGAAATCTAATTATCACAGTTGAAGTAGGTCTTGAGGGAATGTGGGAAGGGTGTTAAACATATGGAAGCGGTTGTTTGAGAAAAAGATCTAACTCAATGTGAAAGTTTGGTGTATTTTGAATTCTACTTGGGAACACTACTGCCATAGTTAGACTTTATAAGACCCCTAAAAGACCGTGCTAGGCAAAAAATTCAGTGTTTATGACAGTCAAATCTGGTGCCAGCAGGGTAGGGCATTTGTACGCAATTTGGCCACTCCCCCGGGGAGGGGGGGGCTCCAGTATGAAAACAAAATGGAGTTATTGTCGCAAGCTAATGTGGACGTGTCTCACGCTTTATTTGTCCCTTTGAGCTGGTCTGCACCAGGATCCGGCTTCACTTCGCCGCTATTTGACGTGCAACTAAAATAGACAAAAATATTTCTTTCCAAAACACGAAAGAAAAAGCGACTTCTATCCCCGAGTTTGAAAAGAAATGGGATCATTTATAATCACAATCTGAATAGAGCTCCAAATAGATTTGGAATTCTAAAATTTTTATTAGCATACAATAACAATAAAATTATCTCAGAGAATGTCGGAAAGTCATATTTTTCATATTTTGTTCACTGGACTCCCGATAAGATGTTTCCGTATTGTGGCCAACCGCTGCTTAAAAATGCGGGCTCCAGTTAATGTCAAAGATGGCGGACGTTTCGTTGTTATTTGTAACATATGAATTGAGCTACAACAGTGGCAGAAATAATTCTTTCCATGGATTACAAATCGGCTTTCTACATTTCGTGTTCTTTTCTCCTAAAACAACTTGATTTGGATTTTTGGGCGTAAACTGATGGCTAAGGAATTTTAGTCCTACAGCGAGTCAAGACGCTGAACTACGCTGAACTGGGCATCGAAGGTGGCATGGGGAACAATCCAAGCGGGCACAAATTAGCAGTTGAGACATCCAAGAGATACGTATATGGATTTTATTGACCGTTTATATTGTTTTTAGGGCGAAATTATTAAAGTAAGTAAAACTGTGAATTAAATCTTTGTATGTTGTTTTTCCTTGAAAAGATCGCGTATATAGCTATCAAAAATCATCGTTAGAGTTTCTTGCACAATAATTTCAACAATTTTACCCTTATTAATGTTAAATCATTGTCTGATGACTTTTTTGTTCGATTTCTCCTCATTCAGAGGCAAACACACGAATATTGTGAGGGCCTGAATTTTGATGAAATATGAAAAAGTCGTTGAGTCACATGAACAGTTTATGTCAACACATGGAAGAAAGTGAATTGCCCAAACTTTTTATGATCTTTTTCTGAACTTAAGTGATGGCTTTAACTTCTCATGCAAAAGTTATAAAGATAAGCTGTGGCTCATCAGAGATATTGGGGAATAAAATACCCTAATTTTACGACTTACTCAAAACTTGGAAATGATGACATAACTTAAGGGGACTAAGAGGGGGGAAATAGAATCGGCGACTTTAAAAAGTTTATTGTGCTTAAAGTCTTATGAACTCAGATCATCTCTCAGTGCATTTAACTTCCAGGTCGCTTTTCTGTTTGTTGCACTGGCATCGTTAAGTTAGCTAATTAATTATGCATAAAAAGGGCAAACGGCGATTTTTACAGGGGATGCCCGGATCTCCCAGGGAATTTAATATTTTGACCTACCTGAAATTCTGTCACATAAGTTAACTCCTGGTACCTAACATTTGTGCAGAGTTTGAGCGAAATCGGTGATTTGAGCATTATCACCCCCTGCCTGGTTTTCTCATGGACACACTCTTAACAACTGTTCTTTGTAAAGAAAATATATAATACAATCATAGCTTTGGAAATTGAATTTACAACACAATATATTATTCATAGATGCTAATGTATATGTAAACGTTTCTCTGTCTGCATATCTACATACACACATCTCTGAAAATAACTCTCGATAAAATTGTAGTAGCACGTAAGTTAGTTGACTTATTCGCCATCTGAATCTTTTGAGTCGCTGGATACAGCAACCATCTTGTTCGGATTTTCACAATCGCTGTCACCCATACAGACACAGGCCTCGGTACATGTAAGCGAAGCATTTTTACAGGAGCAGTTGCCTCTACATCGTGATTTAGAACAGCAACAACTGGTAAGTTCCACGAGACTTGCTGGTGCTGGTTCCTTGGTCATCAGCACTGGAAGAACCTGGCCTTCGCTGCTTTCCCATCCATGTCCAACTGGTGAGGGTATGTTTTGTGTAGCTATCAAGGCACTCCTCCAAACAAATGTTTGGCAACTACATCTCTGAATGTGGAGCGAAAGACTGTCTGACGTTGGAGGCAGGGACTCGCTGCTCTGTTTCTTGTGACAAAACATGGAATAACGAAGTTCATCCGTAGTCGAAATAGGTTTCTTTGGGGAAGGATACAGGCTGCAAATGAAAGCCTTTGCTTGAGCTGCTGTGCTTCTGTCTACATTTGGCGTTAGCCCGAATCTTGCTAAACTTTCTTGATGACTTTCGTTTCTGCAAAGAACTTTCCAAGCATTTTTCTTTCCAATCCCAGACAGAGAGCTCGTAGTGTCGCATCCTGTCAATGCGTGAAACGCAGGAATTGCTTTGCACATCGGTCTACCAAGTCTTGCGGCAATCTTGTGGACCGGCATGTATCTAATTCGTTCTTTGACCCCAGTTCAGAACCATAGTTCTTGACAACCAATCTCTTCGCAGTGTGAAACACTAAGGACAAGTACATCGGTATCTGGCGATTGGATAACAACTCTTGCGCCATCCTTTGCAGCATGCTGGGCATGTAATAGCAGTCTCGTGTCAGCTTCCTCGTGGTCTGCGTGTAATGTTGTTACAAAATCTGCACTTCCCCTTTGTATTGACGCAGCAAGCTTCCCATTTCTAAATCCACCACCAATGACAAGACTTTTTCTTAGAGGAAGTTGCTCCATGGCAGTCCTACGCCAAGATTCGGATAGGAAGGAGACGAGATTGGTCTTGTTACGTGGGTTTGACACATATTTCTGCCACTGCTTAGGAACTGGTGTTGATGGGCTGTTGAAAACGATTTCCAAAGCATTTCCCTCGCCCCGTTTCTTTCTTTCTGCACTCTTTATGGACTCTGGCCAATATTGATCAAATACAATGTCCACCCTGCAGCAATCACGTTCTTTAAGTGGAGAGGTGACAATCTCGAAGTACTTAGAGGCAAGGGCACCAAATGTTGCTGCTCCAGAAGACTTTGTCGCTTGAACTGGTGCCATACCGTCAATAATATGTGTAACAGATATCCCTTGTCTTTTGGGAAGTCTTGATTCTACGATTTCGTCTTCTTCTAGGATGGAAAGAAGGACATTCTTGGCAGTCTTACGCAACGAACCATCAGGGTGAGCAAGAGAAATAGTTACGGAGCCGAGTTTATAACTTAGAACTTCTTGGATATCTACATTTCGCACTTTTGCTGCTAACAACAAGCGACCAAACAAGTCTCTGTCTCCACCAATCGTAAACATCTTCTCGTCTGCCGCTTTAACAGCATCTTTCTTCACTGACAGATCGAATGTTTTAATCTTGAGGCTTGGAAGTGGCTCCCAGAAACTGATGTCGTTTGAATTTAAACGCTTCTGAATGAATTCATTCATCTGCGCGCGCCCTGTTGTCGTGCTTTTCACTAAGCGCTCAGCGATTCAGTTGGCAGGACGACACCACTTGCGATGTTTAAAAGTTGGTCGACATCTTCGGAAAATGGATTTGTCATCAACCCAGATTCAAAACAGCTAACAAGCTTCTGCACGTCTCTCTCATCACGATGTATTTTCTTGGATGACCCTTCTTTGTGCGCACTGCCTTCATTGCCATCATTTAGGCTACACATCTCTTTAAAAGCCGTGGTAATGGCAGCACGCTCGTGGCTAGTTAACAACCATCGATCCACTGCATTTGGATTCTGGCTGATTCCAATGATCCCGCCTTTCGATTTTGAATCCCTGTTGATGGTTTGTTCCACAGCCATGTCTGCAAAGACTTTAGAAAATGGATGGTTTGAGCGGCTAACTGAATGGTTTCCATCTAAGAATTCTTTATGAACAAGAGGATGTTTGGAGCTAAGTGCTGCCACGTCCGCAAGATAAATAGGAGGCCATTTTGCATAGTTTTGTCGGTCCATGGCGAAGAAAAAGGGAGCCATTTCAGATGTCGCTGTGATGTGTAGGGACCAGTCACCTGTTATTTCTGCTTTCAGGAATTGGAGAAGCAACAACAACATGGTAATGTATTCGTTCCAGAAGGCAAAAAGATGAGACTTGCAACTGAATTCTTCTCTAAAAGTGTTAAAGATGGCCAACAATTCTTTCATTTCATACTTTAACTCTCCTACGCTTTCTGGGACTCTCTTCCTGCTTTCCAATGCACGCTTGCAAAAATCACGCTTCTCGGCAACTTTATTCTTTTCAATCTCTCTTCACGATTTTCTCAACCAGTCCAGGAACATTTGCCACATTATACGAAAGAGGGCCTCCATTACGAGCTTGTGAGCCCGAACTGCTCGATTGTACGACTTTCCTTTCATCACAGCCGTCCTTGTGCCTCCCGCGTACACTCCAGATTCAATCAAAAGATCTTCTAAGCCGGAGTTCCGATATTTCTTTCCGAGAAGGGCTAAGAAGTTCAGAGCAATATGGAATCCCCCCTTAAAGTAAATGGCTTGATCAAACGTGATGACTGCGTCTCTCTGGCCAATGAGTTCACACATCTTTTGAACTTGCTTCAGGACAGTGTATATTGTGCTAAGTTCTGTTGATGATCCCTGTAACATCAGGCAGTAACCTACAACAGACGAGCAGGGCGTTTCAGGAAACAACAATGCGTTAAAAGCGCTCCAACTTGGAACAGATTGCTTTTGTTGATCAACTTCTTCTGGTTCTTGTTGTAAAGGTCTTGACATTCGAGTAAAGGCCCAAACCAGATCAGTATTACAGGAAGCAAGGTACTTATCTCCAGCTACTTGGAAAGTTTCATCCTGCAAAGTTCCTAGAAACGTAGTTACAGGCGTCGCTTTACTCGGGATGAAAATTCGAGGATAATATAGAGATTTAGCCAGGGCTAAAAGCGAAGCTCCCATCAATAAATTTAATATTTAAATCAAACAATAAACTTGTAATCCACAAATCAGTTAACTTAAGGGGAAATTCCTATGACTTTTGAGGGAAAGGCTAAGTGATTTTAGAGTTTAACATCTTACATCGAGTTGAGAGCCATATAAAACACCCAAAAATAGCATATCATCTTCGATCACATTCAAGAGCCGTAATGGCTCTTGATCAAAGTGGATTATACCTGGAAAATAAATTCTTGGAAAACAAGTCAGGCCGAATTTTTTGCTTTCGACAAGTTTACTTTACAAAATCTTGCAAAACAAATCCGGGGATGTGTAAACCAACCTTTTATACTTCTTACACATCACATCTGAGGTGAAACAGTACTATTTATCATACAGACCTCGGACAGAATGCAGTATTTCACAATTTTTCAAGACAAATTGCACTCAGTCAATATTCAGGACGATCAATTGTCGGCTTTTAGCGAAACTGTTAAAAAAATTTCCAAAATCACCTATACGGCCAGCCAGTTCTCACTTTTAACGAGCGTCAAATTTGCAGTGAACATTAATACAGTTATGCTTCAACATAAATAATATATTGTTTTTTATTATTATTTAAGGGTTTTATAACGATGTGCAACCTTGAAAAGCGTTTGATACGCGCGGCAAAAAGATAACTCCTGCAAGCGATGTTCATGAACGACTGAAAACAAACAGCATAGCGATTAAAATTGCAAGAGAGACTACTAACAATCACTAAAAGAAATATAATTCGGTTAAACATTTACAGAGACAACAATGAATAAAACACAAACAGCGGTGATAAACATACGCGATAATGCCATGTGGATAGCCATTTTGAAGCAGGAGTTTCCGAAGGTCATCAAGGGCAGATTTAAGCAGGAAAGCGGAAGAGCAAATTCGGTAACAGCGGTAAGTAAGTGTACGAATAAGATTTATTTTGTACTTAAGAGGAGTGAAGGAATCCCATTTAGTATAAAGGCCAGTAAACGTCTTTTTTCGGTAGATGGATGTGGCACAAGTGTTGTTTGGGCAGCGTTTGATGAGGACGTCTAAAAAAGGAATTTCATTGTCTTGTTCAAAATCAATAGTAAATTTGATACTCTCGTGACGACTGTTTAAATATCGCAGGAACTCATTAGCAGTGTCTTTGCTCTCAAACATGGTGAAAGTGTCATCAACGTACCTATACGTCCTAAACAGAAACAGAAACAAGCCAAACAGCCGTGTCTCTACGGTTCCGAAGAAAGATATTGTCATCTTATTACCTTACTTAGGTGTACAAAGTGAGCGCCTGAAATCATGTGTATACAATTTCTGTTCAGCTGTCAATCTCAAGATAATTTTTCAAAGCTCTCGCCGAATCAAATAATTCTTTCCATACAAGGACCGTCTAAATCGTTCACAGAAATCTAAGGTCATTTATAAAGCTGGTTGCTGGGACTGCAGTGACTATTACATTGGCAAAACGAAACGACGGCTTCATGATATGAAAACGGAACATTTCAGGGCTCTCACTAAGAATGACCCATGCACATCAGCCATTGCTGACCATATAAGAGCCACAGGTCACAACATCAAGTGGGATCATTTTGATATTCTAGCTTCTGGTAAAACAGATTATATAAACAAGAACGCGCTTACAACGGCATTCAGTCGCGCTTGCTTGGAGATTAGATAGAGAAAAGCAGATGCGATCAATTCTACATGAAACTGTACTTTATTGACGCGGATACTTTTAACTTGTTTCTGAACTAATTTAGTACGCGTGTCAGGGACGACCGGAAATACGCCTGCAGTCGCAGGCTATATGCATGTATAAATGCAGGAAATTCAAGGAGGGCCTCAATTCGAGAGAAATTACAACATTGCCAGAGATGAAAAAAAATGACTTACACGGCACGTTATTTCAATCATCGCCGAAAATAAGCCGCATGCCCATTACAAGCCATTTGCATACATTGAACGTTTACAACACCCCAGCATTGCAGTTTTCAGCGGCACCCAACTACTGTTTTTTGGAAAATATCTGTGCGGAGAAGCAAATATTGCCTAGAAATTTCTATTACTTGAGGACGGCTAACAATTTCTAGATGACCATTCAATTCATGTACAATTTTTGAAGCTTATCTAATAAATTCCCTGCAATTTTCGTAATGCGTTAAATTGCATCTAAAATTTTCGGGAAAATAATACTGAAGCCCTTGCTTGTAATTTCGAAAAGACTCAAGGTTTCCTAGGGTAACCGAACAGATACAAATTTTATAGTGCCGCTTAGAATACATTTCTAGAGATGTAAAAGTGGATAGCTAAAAGTGTTTTCAAAGTATTTAGGAGGAAACTGTCGTTGGGTGCCCCTGGGTTTTGCTAATTAAGATTCCTAATTTTTTTCTGACTATTCAGTAGTGTTCACTTATTCCAAAGTAATCAACACTTTCAAGCGATAGAATTAGTGGGCCGACACGTTTCGGAAAAGCTCTAAATTTAATCTTTCCTAAACATGAGTGGCTTCGATCACGCAATGATTCTTAGTCCTAGTTTCCACGGTTTCCGCAAGGAACGTCTAGCACAATGAACGCCCATTATTTATTAGTAGATTTACATTGGCTGCCTGTAAAGTTCAGAATTGAATTTAAAACCCTGTTGATTGTTTTTAAGATTTTTAAGGGCTTAGCACCTTCGTACTTAAGTTTTTTAGTTACTACTAAGCCTGTATCTAAATATAATTAAGAAGTTCTAGCGACAGTACCCTACTTAGTTATCCGAATGTTAAGCCCAAGGCAACTCTCGGTGAACGGGCCTTTCTGTTTGCTGCACCTAAGTTATGGAATGCTGTGCCAAGATTTATTAGGGAATCCATTTCAATTGACACTTTTAAGAGAAAGTTGAAGACTCACCTTTTTAAAAAAGCATTTTGTACCACTTAGATTATAAGATTGTATTTTTAGCTTACTAGATTATAAATAATTTTCAGCTTATAATTTTTAAGATTTTGCTAAGAGATTTTATCTTTTTAACTTTTAGCCATTAGTTTTTCTATTCTATATCTATATTATCATCTTATTTTATCATTTTTATCATCATTATTATTCATAATTTTTATTATTAGTATTACTATTTTTTTCCCTACGGCGCATTTGAATATATTTATATAGATATTTGCACCTTATAAGTTTTGAAATTTAATGAAATAAAATAAAATAAAATAAAATAAATTAAATTAAATTAAAATATGACAAAAAAACCCCAGAAAAATTGGGTTGGGGTGTGTTGCATGCTTCCTGAAGCCCTTACCCTATTTCAGACCAAAATCTGTGATTTTCCCAACCCTATTTCAGACCTGAAGCCCTGGAGCCCGGCGCATTATCGGAGTTGACAAGTTGGCGTAAACATTAATAGGGAAATGGTCCTATTGCCAAATCATAACAAAGTAGCTTCTTGAAAAAAACATACCCTATATTCAAGACTTTAAAATTGATAACCTATTTCAGAACAAAACGGCTATTTAACAATACCTTTTGGCACCGCACGTACCTACATAGCCTATATAAGGGAGTATCCCCCCCGGGGCGAAAAGCGTGGTGCAGATTATGTCTCGCTGCTTACGCAAGCAAGACTAACAAGTTGCTCTAGGCAAGTCATACGCTTTTTGTCTAAAAGTCCAATGATCCAAGCTTCCTTTTGTTGTTTGCGGTAAGTGATGGCTAAATAATTGCGTGCATCCATATCTGACATTCTAACATTTACAAGTCAAGAGGTTGAAAACCCTACAACCTTCCTCAGGTTACATTAAAGAACTTATCACCTTTTTAACCAACTCGACTGACACTCCGCCTCTGCCTCTGTGGGGTCCCCATGCTGTGTGATTATAAATGGGATCGTTTATGATTGGATAACCCAGCCACTGCAAGTGAACACGGATCTGATGCATTCGTCCGGTGTATGGTACACCTACAAAACAGCGCACTGTGGTTACACAATATGCAATTATTAAAAATCTGTAAAAATTGTGTATTGTTATTATAGAGCTTTGATTGGCTACATTAGCCACAATGGCAGACAACTAAGTGGTATATCACACCCCACAAATGTGTGGGCCACAAAAAGGCCAGACAATATCGAAATTAAACTGAAAAGCCAGCAACAAGAAAAGCATATCACAGTCCTTAAAGCGAGGTCATTGGCCACAATACATCTGACGGCAATACAGAATAGTTTTTATTAGCTTTCAGTCTCCTTTAGCCAATTCAGGCTGCCAGCTTCGACCAGAATGATAAACACTTCACAAGCGTTCCCTACAATGATCCAGCCAGGCCTGGTACAAAGAATGGGCTTAAAAGATAAATATAAGTGTCTAGGTTATTAAGAAAATGTGAAAATATGCAAACATTTGACGCATATTTATTTGCAATAAGTCCAAAGTTTGACAATGTGCCTCCTTTTAAACTTTGGCTTTGCACGTCGGGATTGAAGCTTTGCAGTCGCATTCTTTCTTTAAAGATGGTTTAAGAACCTGCTGGAAGAAATTTTCCATTTTCATACCCCAAAGTAATATGCAGTCCAGGCCACATCCAGAACTGGATATATGATTTCCTGTCATCTGATTGGTTTACCGAAAACCAAAACATTGCTTAGACCGCAAAAGGACCAAGGACTAAGGCCTAGAGAAAATGGCGGCGATGTCGCGTTCGAAAGCCGCTCTAAAGATACTCATGATACGATAGAATCTTTCCGATCTATTGATCTCTCGACTTTTAGAACTTGCGGAAAATTCCATCGAAAAGTCGTTTTCTTTATTTTTCTTTACTGGAATTACGTGACTCACAGAAGCTCGCGAACTATAAGCTTTAATTACCAACCTTGTTTACGACTTCTTCGCAAGAAGTAGGCCGCCTGATCTGGTAGTTTCGAAAACGAAGCACTCGAAAGCGAAGACCGAAGCGCGAAACACCCAAATCTCGAAAACGAACCACCCAAAACTCGAAACCACTGTAGGTTTAATAAGTGCAACTTTACGTCTTACATGACGCAATCCGAATCAGGTGGAGGCAGCGGATGCTTCCGCGCCCCCAAAGGTCCACAAAATCCATCCCAAGGTTTTGTAACCAACTGTTTCCCTGAACGTTTCTAGATAGGATATCCTGTATTAATTTTATTATTAGTCTCGCTATACTTGATACATCTTACCTTACCTTAATATGCATTTTTTCGATACATGTGCATGTTTATGTAGACTTCCAAACTGTCCGTCAGCAGATTTTGGCGTATTCAAGTACGCGTGAGCAGTAAAAGGTCTGAAACGAGGCTGAAAACGGAGTGTGAGGCTCGCTTGTATTACTCTTACGCACCGCTTTACCGACTTCTTTACTGATTTTGAGGAAAAAACCGATTGTTTTGCAGTCTAACATATTGGGTATCTATGACACTGCGTGCATGATCAGATTAGATCAGATCCAGGCAGAATTTGTTCTAGGGTAATAGCCTGGGACCAGGCTCTATGAATTCGAATTCGTTATCGTGCTTGATTCCTGCTGTATTACCATTGGTCTCGTGTTTATAAAGAACAGACCGGTTTCGAGTTTTTGGGTGCTTCGTTTTCGAGATTTAGGGGTCTTCGTTTTCGAGTTTTGGATGCTTTGTTTTCGAGACTTAGGGGTCTTCGTTTTCGAGATAGGGTGCTTCGTTTTCGAGTTTTGGGTGCTTCGTTTTCGAGATTTGGGTGCTTCGTGCTTCGGTCTTCGTTTTTGAGTGCTTCGTTTTCGAAACTACCCGCCTGATCTTCTCAATTCGGGAGAGCCTAGGAAAGTGAACGCTACCTTATAGCGTGCATATATACCCTAGAGACGCGTAATTCTGGCCTTGATTTGTCTGATTTCACAAGGGCTGTTGAGGAAATGTAAATTTTCCCCACATTCTTATTTCAATGTGCACTGGGATAGTGAATATTATATCGACAAACAGAGTTTCATCGTTTGAATAAGGGCAGCTTATTTCGTTTAGTTCTTTTTGTTGAAGTGCTTCAGTTATTATCAGGAGATGATCATTATGTTTCAGGGTGACTCAGATTGTATGAATTCCTTGCTTATAATAAGAAAGTAGGAAATAAACATGTGAATGTTCATTAATTGTTCAGTTTTAAAAATTGTATGTCACCACAGTTTTGATTTCTAAAAGAAACCATATAACATTTTAACATCACCAGATACTTCTGCTCTTCTGTTTACAATACAATTGTTACAAGATTTGTATTTTGTAAACAAGCATAGGTTACAATCATTCCACTAAAAGGTTAAGCAAATAACACCACTCAGTATAAAACAGTCACTTTATTATAGTTCCCCTATCCTATCACAACTGCATTTTCCTCTTTCAAAGCTTCATTGTCATAAGCTGCAAGAAAAGATAATTATGAAGTTAGTAATAATATACTATATATGATATTATTGTGTCACTCGATACAAACCAACGGTCAGGATGGACACTTATATTGATTTTAATGATAGCTATATTTTTTGAAAGCTACATATATTTTTTTCATATCATAGGGAAGATATCACTATTTTTTCAAAAGAGCCACTCATGCCAAATTCTCCCCATTTCCTCCTGCTATTTCCCTCTCAACATTTGAACTTATGCAAAATAATTGCCCATAAGAAGTCAAGTAGATACTACCAAAATACTAGAAAGAGGCTACGGGGAGTTCAGAATATCAATACTCATAAATGACTGGTCAAATAGATTTAGGCAGATACAACAGACCAAAACAAAAGCTTCCGGATTTAAATGCATTGAGGTTTTTGTTTAAAATAAGCAACAAACAATATAAAGATTTTGACCAAGTATTCTTTTAAACCCTTATTACAAAAACTACATGTACATGTATCAAACTGAATTTTGTACTTACTCTTATTTCCATGTCTTGAAAAGACCCCATGGACCTAATTAGTATGGATAATAACATCATTTGTAGTGATATATTTCATCCACTTCTGTGTGGTAGTGGGTTTTGTAGGTCACTTTGTTTCTTCAGTTCTTATTCTTAAAAGAAAATAGAATATTTTGTTATTATTGATATTGTTAAGAGCCCACAATAAAAGAAAAACTCTGAGGTGCATTGGAATGGTTGTAGACACAAGTGTAAGACCTGCCATCTTTATCGTTGTTGGTTTTGTACTGAAATGCATCTAGAGTGCTATTGTTAGCTGTAACTTCTGTGCTGTATGGCCTGAAAGTAGTTCTTGTCTTCAGTAATATTGCTAAATTCCTTCTGTGTCTGACTAGAAAAAATCTTTTACAAAATAAAACAAACAGAATCTATGAAAGTGGAAATAATCCTCACAGTTAAATACTAGGGTTTTATTCTTACATGTAAGTGTGCCACCTGAACCTCCAAATGTAATGTTATTACTGGAGTGAGGCATTGTAAGAGTCAAGTGTCTTTTCCAAGAATAAAACAGCATGGTGAGACTCAGCCAGGGCTAGCTCATTCCTGGAATGCTACCACAAGGCAATTGCTTTTCCAGCATATATATTTGCAGTAGAGCAACTATAAATTATTTATTTTCATTAACAATTTTGGTAGGAGTCTACTGCAACTGTACCATGTGTTAAAATTGGTACTATCTCGGGCAACAACATTTCACTTAACTACACATGAAAACACATCATTTCTCGCATGTGGTGAGGTTGTAAGTTTGCCTTCTAGCAGCAATGTCCAGTCTTTCCTGACATTTACCGTTTTGTAATCTAAATAATCTGAAATAATACAATCTGTCGCACTATAAAAGCAAAGTACACTTACTTAGTTGTTCAGTTGGTAGCAATACTTCAGAATACCCGGCCCGACTCCTCGGAGCTTAATGTCGCTCCCACAGTAAGGTCTGCTCGATCGGTCAAACAACAATCGAAACTACATTTCTGCATTGCTCCTTGGACCAACCAACGCAATCTGGACAGTTTGGGTTTTCGATAAAGTTTTGTCACTCAACCGGCATCTTTATGCCAAAAACACAACGTGCTTTTCCACCACACTGCAATAGAACATAGAATGAACATGGCGTTACAAAAATTCGCACATGGCGCAAACTCACTATTGCAAATTCAAACGCACAGCACTATGTGAAAATGCTTTGCACTACGACAACAAAACCACCATTAACAAGCAAATTTTATGTAGATTTCAAAAACTTTTTTTTCAAAGATCCAAAAAATCTCACACACCTTTCTATCTTCAGATGTTTTGCGCCTTGTCAGGTAGATCTTTGAGTTAAAGCACTCCCGTTTTCAGCCGTTTTACCTCCAGAGAACACGCAAACCTCGCCGGTTGCCATTTTTTTACACTCATGTGTTTACTCATCATTCAAAGACGCAGCTCCTAAGGTAATGTGGAAAAAGGTCATTTCTAGGCGTAGTAATGAGCTGAAAAGTGACCCTGGATCGTGTCCCTTGGTTTGGGCGCCATGTTGAAAATTTGGATGACGTCATCATATATCCAGTTCTGGTTGTGGCCCGGACTAGCCAAGCAAGATCAAGCAGGTTCTTACATGTGATGACAGTTTAATTATGGTAAGTGTTTTAACTAAGGAGATTGCAAATTCATATTAAAAGAAAATACTTTTTATTAACTTTATTTATTTATTTTACATTATAAGACTCTTGATATGGCTACATAATACATTCTGAAATAGTTTAATTAGAATTATCATGATACAGTTGTGAATAAATACTGTCTATTCAAGGACCAAACTCTTGTTTATTTATTTTTTCTGGTAGTCAACTAATGTTAAGAGCCAATGTCTGTAATTTTCGAGAATCGGTTGACGGTCGTGAATTTTTGAATATCTTCATCTTTGCCCAAATGATCTCTATGGTACATTTTTTTCAAAAATCACATTAAAACTTGTAACGGCTTTTTGTTTTTTTCATTAATCGGGCAAAGTTTTAAAAATGCTAAATCGGCGCTCTTTTGAGTATGAAATGAGCGAAAATTAAGCATATTCTTCGCGCTCGTACAGAAAAACGGGACAATACATCTCTAAATGAAATTAACTCGCAAAACAAACACAGACTTGTACCTTATAATTTAAAGCACGTCCTTTACCGTTTCTTGTGTTAAAACGTTTTTCGCGGCATTACAAAAGTGCGTCGCTGAGACACCAGGCGGTGTGCGTCACGACCCACAAAGGTTCATGGGTAAAGCTGTTTATGTGCCTCATTTCAATCGTGAGTGATACGGTCGAGTTCGCATCTCGTGAGAGAGATTACGGATCAAAACCCGGGATCAAAATACTGCTTCCTTTTCTGAAAAACATTGAGGAGAGCGATTTGGAGAATTTTCAAGATCTCATACTAGCCTTAGATGCTTGCTATTGGCTTCATATGGTGATTTCCATAAGTTTATCGCGATTGGGAGACGATCGAAGATGCGATTTTAGGCGGCCATTTCCTGCTTCTCAGAAGATTTTAGGTACTGTTTAGTGCTGTGCGTATATGTATATTTCTATCTCAGAAGAGTGAAAGCGATCTGTAGTTCATACCTAGATTTGCTTAAATAAAATGTTCGTCCATTTGAAAGTAACGTTTGATGGACTTTATTAACCGGACAAGGAGGGGGAGCGCGAACAAAGAGCAAGGTGAGAAATCTTGCATCGTCTCTCATAACAATTTTATTTTCATCGACAATTTTATAGTATTTTGCAAACAGTGACTGTTTGTAATTCTTATGAGCGAATAAATCTTCTATAGGCAAGGGAAAAACAGACCAAAAGTAGCGCCCGAACAGCTACAGCACAATGGGAATTTCACCGAAGCTACGGCCGCAGAAATAAACCACAATCTTGCCTGTACGTTCATTAAAGTGAGCGCAGTGTATCGATTTTGTTATAAACCTAACCTCACAGTTTGAAAATCCTGTATGAAGTTGTCTAGATCTTTGATAATGGTCTTGTGTTTTGGTAGAGATTTAATCCTTCGCGTTAGTTTACATGAAGATTTGCATACACATAGCACACACTGCATACAAATTATTTTAAAGACACGCTTTCAGTTTCCGCACTGGGTTCCACTGGGTTATGAAAAATGTCTTGTTTCCAAAGGTTATCACAATATTCAAACTTATTTACCTTTTCTGGTTTAAAATGAAACAAACTCTTCCAGGATTTTGCGTTACTCGCTTCACGTCGGCTTTCGCTTCGGCAAGTTTCTCAGCCCGTTTTCCCGGGAGTTGTGCTGTTTGGCTGAGAGAATGTCTTCATTCCAAGGCAGTTTCAACGCCTCATAACGGGGAAACTAACAGGGGTAGACCCGGGTAGACCCCAAAATTTACAAAGAAGAAAGGTTGAAGTAACATGTTCACCGAAATTTTCCGATAAAACAGCTACCAGTAACCAGCAATGAATCCAAGAAGAGCGGCGAAAATAACACTCAAATCATCATGGCGGCTTGCACATGACCGAGCAATTCAAACTTGTCACAAACGCTCAAGAAAGCAAAATATTTAAAACTAACGCAACTGCTAGCAAGATAAAGTGTTCCAACAACTTTTCAAGGCGGTATAGTGTCGAAATTTCCCACACAAACTTGGAATAAAGCGAAAATTTCACCACATATGCCTCTCAAAAACAGCTCTTTCCAAGCGCGAAAATCACTCTACAAATGACTCATTCTGATTGGTTGAATCTCGTGACGCACACCGCCTGCTGAGACACCGAAACGTGCAGGGTAGTTTCGCACGTTGGAACACTGATAAAAACTGGCCGCGAGTGTAGGCACACAAAAGTTTTTGCAAACTTCGCTTCTTATACAAGGGGCACATCACAGGAAGCTCTTAAAGTCATTTGAAAAACGCTTTTCAATTTGATATTTATAAAAAAGAACTAAGTGGATTAACACGGCATTTGACTGCACGCAAGTAGCTGAAAAAGACAACGCTGTTACGTTCTTGTAGTGTAAATATTGACCTCGACGCGAGTTTCTGCACCTAAAATAAAGCCGCTAGAAACGGCGTGCTAGCTCTGAATGGGACATGAGATCTATAAGAATTTACTTATCACAGTCGTTTCAACTGTAAGTGGCCGCGTTTATTAAGTCTTGCGTCGTTTAGCCTCGGACTAAACGCTGTGTTGCGTGATGCAAGCCCGTGTGTGATTTGAGTCAGGTAACACAACTGTACAGACAGGGAAAAATCATCGCACGAGTGTACAAGAAAAAATAAATTGAAAATTAAAACTGTTTTATTTTATTTTGTAGTTTTTTAACGACTTCTCCAAAATATGTCCAACTAAATGTACTTTTAAGAGGTACGAGCCGAAACTCAAACCTAGAGAGAAAACAAATCAAAGAGTCAAGTCGAGTCTGCAAAACTTTTCACACTAGTTTTCTTTTAAGTGCACTTAGCCTTCTGAGCCTTTGCTTGTAATAAACTAATCTTAACCTCGCTTGGCGTATAGACTTCTCTATTGATCACCTCAGCATGAATTGAGGGAATTAGGTACACACGTACGCCATAAGCCAGATAAGCAACATCAAAGTAGAGCAGGGAAATGGAAACGAGTAAAACTGCTTAAAGAAAACTGGCTAATGCTCCGCAAAAGAACATTCCTCAAAAACCATAAATCGACAATGGACACATTTGATTAGCGAAATACAAGTAGATTAACATGTTTAAATTACTGAAAGTAGTATTGCATTGCTCCTCTTCGGCAAGGGCATTTTCTGGCGAGACCTCAACGTGCTGTTGACGAATTGAATTGTTGTGAAGTATTTTGAAAGTTATGTTTAAGACGGATCTATCTTATCTTTTAAGTTTAGTTTTTATTTCATTAAGACTTGTTTTTGTCCACGTATAAGGAATGTTATTCGCTTGACATGTTTTTAACAGACGGTCGTGTTTGTGGTGTTAGAGCTAACCTTGGTTCCCTAACAATAGCAAACCTGTTGCAATATAAGTGATAAGATATACAATAGAAACTCTTCCGGTCAGCTAACCCAAACATGTCCACCTTTGGCTATAAAAACCGCTACTATACTTGAACTAATAGGTTAGAGTAAGGTTGAGTAAAGTAGAGAAAAGTAGAAAGGAGTTGGAAGATTAAGATTGTCAGCAGAAGTCAAAGAAGAACAAACGCCAAGATGTAAATCAGATTCCTGGTACCTCATCGTGTAGCGAGCGAGTTGCTCGAACACACCCCCACATTGCTTTGCTCCTCTGCGGCAAGGGCATCTTCTGGCGAGACCTCAACCTGCTGTTGACGAATTGCCATGATTATCTGATCCCCCGCCATCCGAACAGAGGTCTTACGAGGCCAGTCTAAACAGTATGGCAGAGCCAGTCTAGATCTCGTGCGTGCAAAGCTATTTTTAGCTGCATAGGACGCGTGCAATACGAGCTGTTAAACCGGAATGCACGTACATGCTAGCTCCTACTTAAAAAAAGGAATAGTCACCTGGCTCTGTCCGCCACCACCCGCCAGCACTTGTTCGCAGGCTAGAAAATAAACCAAGTCACTGACAAGTTCTTTTTCATAACATCAAAATCCGTCGCGTAAATGAAAATGTGCTTAAAAATGCCCCAGCCATGTTACTCACTATCTATTAACCAAAGACGAGAGAGGAAAGGCCTTAGCCTTTCATTTCGATTTAAAATTTCACATGGAGAATGCTCTCTTCACTAGGTCTTCACCCGCAGTGACCTGTGAGTAAAACTCCTTCGTGGTGGCATCTCTCAGGCAAAAACGACCACCTAGCGGCGAGGAGAGAGGTCCGTGGCCATTTTCGACAAGAAAAAGAAGTGTAAAGGCTGCACCTTCGTCGCTCAGAAAACGTTTGCGTATATCATTTTTTCACGCCGCACGTAGTCATCAATTAATGTGCCTTACGGACCCCTTTATGAGCAGCCAGTAGGCTGTTCCGGAAGGGTACAACGTGATTTGTGCTCTGCCACCCGGAACCAAACATTTAGCGGTGGTGAGGATCAGACAAAGTCTGCTGGCTCTAAATGTAGTGACAAAGACATGAAGTTTTGTATTTTGTATGTGTAGGGTTGATCCTAATGGAGAACCCAATGCCAACCAACCCACCCATCTCCTCCTCCTGCCCTAAACTTAAACAAGCAAAGAAGACTTTTCGTGATGTTAGCATAGTCACTGAGACCTCTTGTAATGTTCACTAAAATAGTAGCAAGCACCTTCATAGCCGGTTCACAGATCTACTTTTTCTTTAGAGATCGTCGATCTATTTTCTCTTTGGAAATCGTCGATTTCGCGTATGAAAATAAAAACCGCAGGGGATTTAATGACCACTAGCGCAATGGGCTCTCTCTCTCGCGCTCGCTTCGCTCGCGTGTTCGTCTATTTTCGAAATGAAAAAGGAGTGTAAAGGCTGCACCTTCGTCGCTCAGAAAACGTCCGTGTATATAATTTTTCTCAGGCCATACAGAGTCATCAGTCAATGTGCCTTTATGGGCCCCTTTATGAGCAGCCTGTAGGCTGTTCTCGAACGGTACCACGTGACTTGTTGCACCGCCACCCGGAACCAAACATTTAGCGATGGTGAGGAAAAACTCTTATTTTCACGCTCCAATTTTGTGAATCAAAGACACCTAACGAAAAATGCAGAAAACCTTATTTTTATCATTAGCATGGTAGGGTCGATGTTTGGTTATTGCCCTGCCACTCACGTGACTAACAAGTGAGCATACCAAGTGACTCACGACATCTTTTCTATAATCGCAATACATTCAGCATTACTGAGGCGCACTTCCGGAATGTCATCTTCCCTCGTGTCGACAGATTGAAAACATATACAAACTTCAATTTGATTCTGCCGTGGGGCAAAATTTAGTTAGCGGTAGTGACCCCGTCTAGCATTTAAGTTCAGGTAAGTAAATAACTTTTCTGATTTTAAGGTTTTAATACGACTAAAAGCATAGCAAGCGAGTATTTCGACAATATTCCCTCTACTAACTGTGATTTGAACTGCGTATTCGTGTCTCTTCATTATGGTTTATCGCAAAAATCAGTTGACATGAATCAGAGGCGTCGACAAAATACTACATGCAATTTCCGTTTACAATTTTCATTACATTTATTTCCCCAAAACCATCCCAAGTAAAATATAATATATTTGTAGCAGTCTTATACATAAACACAGCAAAAATGTATTATTGATGGTCTCGTATTTCAATCCTATCATTCGAAAACAACATCATTTCGGATCTTCTCAGAATATTGGCGTGTGAAATGGTTGCCATGACAGGAAAATTCATTCTTTACCCTGTGAGGAACAATTTAACAAGTCAGGGAATTCAGTGTGAGTCAGGGAAAATTTACCGTACTTATTCAGAGAGAGGTCACATCTTGATATGATGGGAGTTTGGAAGCCATTATAAGGACAAATTGTTCATTCATTTGGTCAAGGAAAGTGTACATTCGACTGTCAGTCTGCGAATTTAAAAAAACTATGGCTCTTGGAAACCATGTCTCATTAAGCTCATGTGTGATGGGAATTGACAAACTGATCACCCTCAACATGACTTGTATGTGGACATTTCATACAAATTCACCTTTGCATGGGTACTTGTTTCTTCCTTTCCTGTAGTTTAATTACCAGCATTTACTTATTGTTTTCACTGCAGCATTACCTCCTACCATTTCATCCACTCACCACTACTGACACACATCACAAAAGTCATTACACTTAACATTACAGATGGCATGGCTTAGCTTTTATTAAACAAATTTAACCGCTTATATCGTGCAGTTATCCACTACCACACTCATTTCCTTTTGACTGTCATTACAAAAGTAGGAGGGTCATGGGACCTGTGCAACATTGGCTACCCTTTGTAACAACAGAAACCCCATTTAAATCCAAGAAAGTCCTTTTTAAAGCCAGAGCACTTGGTTCAAATTTACTCCAACCAAAAGTAGATTAAGTACATCTCACCTTCAAATATTAGAGCCAGTGTTGAAACCCGCCCTCCCCAGTTACACAATAGACACCATTTCTCTCCCACCTTCCCACTCCTGACTTTTTATCGGCCTCCCTCCAGCAAGCGAGATTCTGCGATAGATGTATTTCTGCGAACCGTTCTTTTTATAAATCTGCTCGGGAAGGGGTTGACTCCAAAGGTTTATATGGGAGATGGAGGTTCCCCTTGATGGGCTTCGGGTGAACTTTTTTTTCACAAGATTGGGTACTTTTTATCATGGAAGTGGGCAGAGCTGACCGTGTACTTTGCCAGATCAATAATCGTGGTCTTAAAATAACTACTGTGGAAGACTGTGCTACCTTTCCATTTTCAGATTCACGTTGAAGTACCTCCAATTAATCTTTTTTTTCTTGAAAAGCAGCATTTTCAAACAATTTTTTTTAAATTTCATGTTCCAATTGACGTAACAGTTTTGAAAAATCTGCGCCTCAAAAGTATTGCGTGATGGTTATGGAAATTTGATATGTCAGGTGAACCCCAGGTCAGAAGGACGAAGACTAAATCAAACTTAGTTTGGGAAATTCCTAGTTAGGGCAGTTTTCACTTAAAAATAGTAAGATGCCATGTTATACGTCTGGCAGAATAAAAAATGCGGTATGTGTATGGTGGTAACAGTGCACTTCAGATAATTGATTCAAATGGATTTGGCTCCTGGGTTTGTATTAAATTTTGGAGCCTCTTAGCGCAATATTTCATTTACATACATTGAAACTGAATTTCAGCAGATATTTCTCACTTTGCCTTTATAGATTCCGAGTATTTGTTTAACTCGATTTAACTGTTCGCTCACGTACAAAGTGTTGCTTTTCATAAAAAGGAACCATTTGTAATTTACTGCAACTCAACTGCTGTTTGAACTCAGAAGTGTGAAGATCCCAGAAAAAATAAGACTATGTACAAAGAACTATCTGTTCCGGATAGGTGAATGAACTTTGGTTAATTTTGAGACACTACCACATGTATTTTTGTTGAGTTGTTCAGAACCATGGCGTGTTGTTCCTACGTTCGAAAAAGCTGTTTAAAAATCTCGTATCAATTTACAAATAAAAAGCACTAAGCCACAGATATTCCTATCTTCAAAAAGAGGAAGACCTGGTATATACAACTATAGTTGAAAAGGTCTGAATTTAGTTGTTGGGTCCGGATAAAGACTTCCTGAAAAACGCGTAATTTCACGTTGGAAACCAGCAAAATTTTAATTTTTGAGGTCGTTTGTACCTGTTAAAAAGATATTTACACACCTAAGGCTTACTGCACTCAAAAAAGGGCGAAATCGATTTTTGACCGTGGCCGCCATTTTTCCGATTTCCTTTGATTTTTACAGACATTCGCTCTTAAAAAGTAATACCAAGAAATCTGATGTGAAGCTTACAGGTACCAACCATACTGTAAAGATTGCTTGTGAACTAAAAGTCATTTTTGATGATAAACCCTTGAGACGATCTGAACACCTCACTTAATTAGGACTGGTCATTTTAAATTTTGGTAAATTTTGAGGGCGGTGTTTATTTGAAAGTTGGACGCGACAAAGAGTTTTATTAACTTCAGTATTACTGTTATGAATTAACATATTATATCAGGGCTGTGGCGCTTATTCCGGGGCAGTCGGCACTAAGTCAGAATGACCCTTATTCGAGTATTGGAAACATTATCATAATGAAGTAGACAGCTGTGGCACAGCCCCTTTAAGGATGTGTTACTTACGTCATTGATGATGTTAACATGCATCAAAACATGTAAGGCGTAAAACACATAATAAACCTAAACCTAAAAAACCTGATAAACTCTCACGAGTTTATTAAATTTAGGGCAAATAGATAGTACATTTAGGCCCACTACAGAATGCCCGGGCAGTGGTCGCTTAATCGGGGTGGCCCTTAATCAAGGAATACGACAATTGGCAACATCATCATAATGAAGTAGACAGCCGTGACACAGCCCCTTTAAGGATGTATTACTTACGTCATTGATGACATTAGCATGACGTCAAAACATTTAAGGCCTAAAACACCTAATAAACCTAAACCTAAAATACCCAACAAACTCTTAAAAGAGTTTATAACATTTAGGGCAAAAAGTTATTACATTTAGGCCTACTACAGCATGGCGACTGCAAGAGGACCTGAGTCTAGGTCTGTTTTCCCGTGACTGCAAAATAAAGTCATCAAGAAATAATTCTCTCTAGAATCTTCTTAAATGAATCAGCTTTGCATTGCCTTACCTGAGATACAGTAGTCTAAGTAGGAAAACATTCTAGCGCAATTTGTATCCTTTGTAGCAAACAATGTATTGCTGAACGACGACAGTAAGTAAACAAATGCGGGAAAGTATGGTACATCTGGACAATTCGACAACCTGTGTGGTAGTCATCTTCAGAGTCAAAGAGAGTTGTATCACGTCACTAGATGGTATTATAAAATAGCTAAGATAGTACGCGCGCTCTGATTGGCCGAGAGGAGTGTTTGCATGAGAGTATGTAATCATAGTTTTGACGTCAAGATGTTTTGTTTTTCGCGCGCTAATCACGCAAGCACGAATTTGAAAAAATTTTCGAGTTCAAAACTCGACAAGTTTACTCTATTTACCCATTCCTTCGTCGGCTAACACTTGGAAAATCGTTACAAAGAAGGTATGTCACTTTTTTTTTTCGCTTAAGCTGACATTCTAAGCGAGAAAAACCCGTATTTTGGAAAGCATCTTTTGTGCAAAACAAAGACTGATTACGCGTACAAGCTTCGTGTACAAGACTTTGCGACTGGTAAGAATTTCTCTTTTAATCAATGCTTAAAACAAAGGAGTTTTGCTTTTTTTCTGGGGAAAGTTATTTTATAAAAGCAATAGAAAACTTTTTTCCTGTGTTTTTGCATAGCCTGATATAAACACTCGAGGAGTTGGGAGAATTCTCGACAGTTATGCAAACCCTCGACTTCGTCTCGGGTTTGCATAGCTGTCTCGAATTCTCCCAACCCCTCTCGTGTTTATATCAGGCTATACAAACACGGAAAACGTTTTCTATTGCTTAATTATACTCTGGTTATTGACCTGATTGGTCAATTAAGTCACAATGGTATTGGTTGTCGGTCAGTTAAGCTGTGATGTTATTAGCTATGAAGACTTGTAATGTCATTGGTGCATTTCGATCTGTCTATTGTCAAGGTTAAACAGTCATTTACGGTTAGTCAAATAGTTGTCCTGTCGTTCTCTCATAGTTAGTTTTGTTTGATTCAGTCAAAAGTCGTCTGTACGGTGCCGGTAACTGTTGACTACGATTCAGTGGTGTTTGATTTAAGTAGGTAAACCAGCGTTCTAAAGTGAGTCGTTGATAGTAGTCTGTAGAATGGGTAATGCATGTCGCAGAGTCCCAGTTGATTTAATGTTTCCTCTGTAAATGGTACTCAGGAATGTGATTGTTGACGTCACCATTTCTCGTCGCTCGCTTATCAGTCACGTGGTAAGGTTTCTGCCGGTTTCACCAATGTAAGTAGCATAGCAGTCCCAGCATTTGATCTTGTACACTGTTCCCTGTCTGTCCTTCGGTTTGTGTGCAACTCGTATGTTGTAAGGTTGTAGTACAAGTGTGATAGTTTCAGAGAGACCTCTGATGTGCGGTATAGTTGCTGTCGTTACAGGGCCAGAGCAGGGGGGGGGGCCCACGACTTAGCAAAATTTCGTATACCTATGATCCACCGCTGTATGACATCACATCCGGTTGTAGAGTTTCTGCTCTGTTTTTGCGCGAAGCACCAAGATGGACTCCGATGCTATTTGGTTTCTTCGTTATTTTAACCTACAGGCTAATGGAATTAAGTATCTTGAATCCCGAGTGAGTTGAAAAGGGATATAGCCGGCCTTCCAGCAAATGTCATGACCAAACAAAGAAGATTTAGTATTATTTTAACGATAAATATCATGCAGCTGCGGGAAATGTCATGGCGAGTCTTGCGATGTTTCAAAACGAGTGTCGTTAACGTTTTGCGGCTTTTGCGGCCTTTCATGTAGAGAAGTCATCAAGCAAAATATAATCTCCTGAGCGGAATAGAATGGGGAAAACGCCGATGGCCACAGTTTAAAGTGTTCACCACTGGAAGGTTATTATCTCGGTTCGTAAAGTTTCAGAAACCTCCCCTCAAACTGTGTGGTTTTGAGGAATATTATGGCGAGTCTTTCGCTGTTTGTCATCGAGCGTCACTCAAAAGTTTGGCTTTTGCGGCTTCTGATTCATCGAAGTCATCAATCAAAATTGCCTATCCTGAGAGGAGTGGAATGGGAAAAACGCAGATGGTCACAGTTTAAAGTGTCAACTGCTTGAAGGCTTTATCATTCGACGTAAAGTTGCTGAAAGCTCTACCCAATTGTCCTGTCATGGCGAGTTTTTCGCTGTTTCAAAACGAGTGTCCGCTCAATGTGTTGGTTGTTGTACCTTCTGATTTACCGAAATTGTCAAACAAAATAGCCTGTCTTGAGTGGAATAGAATGGAGAAAAAGTTGATGGTCACAGTTTAAAGTGTTGATTGCTGGAAGGCTTTATCACTCGACGTTAAGTTGCTCAAAGCTCTTCTCGACTGTACGGTTTGAGCAATGTAATCGTGAGTCGTTCTCTGTGTCAAATCGAGCGTCACTCAAGATTTTGGCTTTTGCAGCTTCTGATTCACCGAAGTCATCAATCAAAATAGCGAAATACCGTGGAGAAAAAGCCTATGGTCACAGTTTAAAGTGTTAACAGGTGGAAGGCTTTGCCAGTCGACGTAAAGTTGCTGAAAGCTCTACTCAACTGATTTCGAAACGGTCACATGTTAATTACGTGCTTCTGGAAGGTTAGTGTTGGCTTTTTAGCATTTAATTTGCCTTTGAAGATTTATGTTTAGAACAAGTCTTAAGCCCAAAAGTAGTCCAAATTGTTATTATCTGAGAGAAATCAAGAAAGTTTGTGCCCTTCATTTTTTTTCTAAGCTTGCAAGTGTAACAAACCTGAAGGGGGAGGGGTATGTACCTGTAGCTAGTGAGGCAAAAGGGAGTATCCAACAGAGAGTTTAAACTTTTTAGGAGAAACAGTCACCCAGTGGTCGCTTTGAGTGAGCTAGTGATCAATTATTTCTTTTGGCCATACATGGACATTATTTTCTGTCATCTTCTTTTTCATTTTGACATTAATATGTAGTTCCTTGTGGTTGTTTCCTCCAATGAAGAGCTAGTCATCTGTAACAATATATTAATTTTGACATTGTTGATAAGAAATGACAATGCATGAACAAGTTACATTTGTAGCTGTAGCTTATCACCAGTGGTTATAGTTATGTTTTAAATTAGTAAATTAACAAAGAATGACATTAAAGTGAAAAAACAAAACAGCTGTTATAACTGCTTGTGAAGTTCTGGAGGGATCACTAGAGCTGTAATATGAGACTCATTAAGAGGTCTAGTTACTTTAGAACACGTTAGAAGAAATGTATAAGTTTTCCTGCGGCAAAACACGTATTTTGGCTTGGTAATTTTTACTTGTATTTCTTGATGTAAATTGCATGCTATGAAATATTAATGAGTTTCAGTTAAGGTCATTCATAATGCTCTACTGCACCTTATTTTATCTGACGATTATCTAAGATACAAAAAATGAATTTTGTGTATTTTTGAAGACTTGAATATAAGCTTACTTTGAAATTGATAATCAATATAATTGTATTTAAATCCTACACTGTAAGTCTGGTTGTCAGTGTAGCCTGTGTTGCAGACGTAATCTATTGCCAGTTAGTAACATCTGCAAAGCTGTGCCAATATTCTGGGCTCCCAATCCCAATGTGTTTCGATATTCCCTTCAACCTGATTGGCAAGCTGACAATGGTATTCTTAACAGGCCAATCATAGCACATATGCAAGTGCTAGTTCACAGGTGGACCAGGGGTTGCCCAGAACCAGGATTTCAGAGCTGTCTCACAGGGGGACTTAACCAGAAGTTTAGTTCTGTCTGTGGCACAGGCTAGTCCACTGGGCATTAATGTTTAATGTATTTTATTTTGCTTAGCTGGGAAGACAAAAATAGAGGACAGAAGAGCACAAACAAGAGAATATCAAGAAGTATTAAAAAGTATCTCTACCACACAACTCGTAAAAGAGAGAGAAAATAAGTCAATGAGGACAAAAATGTTGATACACAGCCATAAAACATAAATGTTGATTACAGCTCACTGTCAAATAAGTTGAAAGAAAGGAAGAATGCTGACATTTCGGGGAGTACACTTTTCTTGTTTACAGAAAATCTGCAGCAACAGAAGACACTAAAATCATGTTGAGCTGGTTCAAGATTTCAATTCTGTTTAGATGGAATCATCTGACAGTGTCTAGGCCAGTGTACAATAGTGTGCTTCAAAGCTGGTCCTTTGTAAGACATTTCCTGACTTAACATGCCAACTCTCCTTCAAGGACCTCAAGGCTAAGTGTCCATTTCCCTGATATTCACTGTCTTGTCAGGAATCAGAAAAGTTCAACTAGATGACTATGTTAACTGTATTTTTTTTTTGTAAGACTTAAAAAACTTCAAAGGAAAGACAGAAACTAATGATCTTACACTAAGGAGCTTTGAGGAAATCAAGGTTTCTTGGTGGGGGGGGGGGGGGGGGGGTGTGTAGCTGCACATATTTCATAGAGCTTTGAGGAAATCAAGGTTTCTTGGGGGGGGTGTGCTGCACATATTTCCCTTGGAGATAAGAAAGCAAACACCCTAGATGCAACTATAGGAAATCAAACTAAGCTAGAATTTAATACTGCAATCAGTTTCTCATGTTTATTTTCCATCCCTAAGCATTTTGTTCCTGCTGTAGAAAGGAGTTGGTGGTTGTGTTATAACAACTTCATCCCTTAGTGTTCTTCATCCCTCCATTAATCAGAGTAAATGATTGTTAATATTATCCTGATTAGGAGAAGAAAGCTTTCTATTAAAGGCTCCATGGTCTAGAAGACCAAATGTAAATTCCCTATCTGACCTCATTGACATGGAGAAACAAAAAGGGGATGGGCTGACATCCAGTATAGTGATGTGCAGTATTAAGCTGAACAAGGACACAGGAAAACCCACAACTAAAAAAAATGGTTTTAAGAACCTGTCAGGCTAAAATTTTGTCAATTAGGCTGTCTTATAAAAGAACCCTCAAATTTGAAACAGGTTATCAATCATAACTATTACAATTTCGTCAAATTTGATTGGTGCATTAACTGCTTTATTTTTCTTTAATCATTGTGTTTGGTTGTAATCGATCAGTTGGCTGTAGTCGGTCAGTTGCCTGTAATGAGACAGTTACATCAGCCAATCATATTAAGTGCACTCAGCTAAATCCACCAATCACAGAAGTTAATACAATAACCACAGCAACAACCACTCACCCAAACAAAGTGGGGATATTTAATCCAAAATGGATGAATATGCAACATTTTGGCAGTGTCTCCACCAGTGATATTTTCTCTTATTTTGGACATTTTGTACGAACAAACGCTCTTTCACCAAAAAGGAATGCATCAATTTTCTCGGAAATTGTAATGGTTATAATTAATTGGTATCAGGACTTCGTGTTGTCCAAATCAGTCCATAATCATACTCATGATTTAAAAAATCTGACTCCTGCTTCACAGTCATCCCGTTTTACATATACTAAGGAGTGAGCTGAACACCACTAAATACTTTTACCTCAGAGCTACAATGTATTTCTTTCTTCAGAAAATAAGGACCTACCGTAAATCTTGGGGGGCTTATTTTTTTGAAGCACTTTTGAGGGGGGGCTTAATAGAGAGGGGGGGCTTAAAAGAGAGGGGGGGCTTAATAGAGAGGGGGGGCTTAAAAGAGAGGGGGGGGGCTTATTTAATTTAGCGAAATGCATCACCTGTAGCAAAAATACCGTGGTATGAGACAGAGTAGACTTACGCTTTGTACAATTACAGTCAAAAGTATTTTATTCACTTATGGGAGTCTAAAAGTAACAAAACGAAAATGAGCTTTCAGCCTCATGTTCTTCGGACTTGTGGTTCCTGGGCGGTACACTGCTTTGTCTAATTATTAACATAGCCAACTCCATCTTTCAGACCTGCAATTTATTTAAGGCTGTCTTATAAAGGAACATCAAGTACAGCATGTATTTTTTTCAGCTTTAATAAATTGCAGACTATTTGAATGATCTGTTTAGAAAATCCTCTTAACAGATGGAATGGGAAAATGTCAATTAATAAATCCTTTGATCACACTGTCTTCTGCTTTCCTCTTGCCAAACCATCCTTCCCTACAGAGGAGCAAAGGTTGGAACAATTATCAAAAAAATAAAACAAAGACAAGAGATTACACCTGAAACCCCTCTTTACTGTTACTTTAACACCCAGGGAGAAGGTTGTGGTACTTTTATACAGGTATGTGCCATGGAGTAAGTACCCTACTTGGCTTGGTTCTCTGATGCTTTGGTAGCTGGGTTCCTTTGTAAAATTATACTAGCTCACTATCACTACATAAACCTCAGGGGTGTCAAAATGTTTTAAAGTATGCGGCCGAATCTGGAGGCTGTGACAATAATTATTGAGGGGCCACAAGGCCCCTGAAGCTAGGGGGGAATAGAATTGCTGGCAACATACAGTCAAGTAGCCGATGGAGCTCCAGCAGTCACCAGCTTGTTTTGAAACCACTGAAACCTCTGTTTAAAACTGAAGATACATCAATGGGATCAAGATATGAACTTGAGCCTAGAGCTACTGAATATTTAAAAAAAACCCCACTCTTTTCAGGCAAATCAAGCCATTTGAAGATTAAAATAGGCATGGAAACACTCTATGACACAAAAAAGATGTTTACAATAATATTATCTAGATTCACCCAACATTTGCTAGACCTTCACTTGCTGGAGGATGTTTTAAACAACTTGGACATTGCATTGAAAGCCTGTTGTCAAGGATACAACTAAGAAGAGATGGTCAACATACCTAGACTGTATTTTTCAGTAGATACTGGAAAAGAATCAAGAAAGCATTGTGAATCTTGTGAATCTAAGAATTAAAGAATTGGAGCCAAATACAGGATCAAAGGACAGTCAATAAAAAGGAATGTGGATATTTTTTTGGAAAAAGGAAATAAATACAGCTTAAATGTCTGAGGGCTGATTTGCACATTTCAATTCATACATGTAATTTATTGATAATATTTTGATCTTTCTTTTTTTTAGAACAATAATAATATCGTTGTTGAATCAAATAAGGTACGAGAATAAAATTTCAGTATTTCCTTTAACACTAGAAGAAAAACTGTTGTATACATAATAACTATACACAGCTGTATATCATTACTATTGTGGTTCAATTTTATCCCTGGATAATTTTATCTTCCTTTGTGTCATACTCATTATCATACATTTTCATACCCCAAAAAACAGGAAAAATTTAAATTGAAGTATAAAGCAAAAGCACAACAAATAAATGCAATTAGCCAGTCTTCCACTCTGGAGTGGACGGAATTATGTCTAAACAAATTTGATAGATGACTGGTGATAAGCTACAGCTAAAAATGTAGCTTGTTCATGCCAGCGTCATTAATCTTATCAACAATGTTAAAATTAATATACAGTTACAGATGACTAGCTCTTCATTGGAGGAAACAACCACAAGGAACTACATATTAATGTCAAAATGAAAAAGAAGATGACAGAAAATAATGTCCATGTATGGCCAAAAGAAATAATTGATCACTAGCTCACTCAAAGCGATCACTGGGTGACTGTTTCTCCTAAAAAGTTTAAACTCTCTGTTGGATACTCCCTTTTGCCTCACTAGCTACAGGTACATACCCCTCCCCCTTCAGGTTTGTTACACTTGCAAGCTTAGAAAAAAAATGAAGGGCACAAACTTTCTTGATTTCTCTCAGATAATAACAATTTGGACTACTTTTGGGCTTAAGACTTGTTCTAAACATAAATCTTCAAAGGCAAATTAAATGCTAAAAAGCCAACACTAACCTTCCAGAAGCACGTAATTAACATGTGACCGTTTCGAAATCAGTTGAGTAGAGCTTTCAGCAACTTTACGTCGACTGGCAAAGCCTTCCACCTGTTAACACTTTAAACTGTGACCATAGGCTTTTTCTCCACGGTATTTCGCTATTTTGATTGATGACTTCGGTGAATCAGAAGCTGCAAAAGCCAAAATCTTGAGTGACGCTCGATTTGACACAGAGAACGACTCACGATTACATTGCTCAAACCGTACAGTCGAGAAGAGCTTTGAGCAACTTAACGTCGAGTGATAAAGCCTTCCAGCAATCAACACTTTAAACTGTGACCATCAACTTTTTCTCCATTCTATTCCACTCAAGACAGGCTATTTTGTTTGACAATTTCGGTAAATCAGAAGGTACAACAACCAACACATTGAGCGGACACTCGTTTTGAAACAGCGAAAAACTCGCCATGACAGGACAATTGGGTAGAGCTTTCAGCAACTTTACGTCGAATGATAAAGCCTTCAAGCAGTTGACACTTTAAACTGTGACCATCTGCGTTTTTCCCATTCCACTCCTCTCAGGATAGGCAATTTTGATTGATGACTTCGATGAATCAGAAGCCGCAAAAGCCAAACTTTTGAGTGACGCTCGATGACAAACAGCGAAAGACTCGCCATAATATTCCTCAAAACCACACAGTTTGAGGGGAGGTTTCTGAAACTTTACGAACCGAGATAATAACCTTCCAGCGGTGAACACTTTAAACTGTGGCCATCGGCGTTTTCCCCATTCTATTCCGCTCAGGAGATTATATTTTGCTTGATGACTTCTCTACATGAAAGGCCGTAAAAGCCGCAAAACGTTAACGACACTCGTTTTGAAACATCGCAAGACTCGCCATGACATTCCCCGCAGCTGCATGATATTTATCGTTAAAATAATACTAAATCTTCTTTGTTTGGTCATGACATTTGCTGGAAGGCCGGCTATATCCCTTTTCAACTCACTCGGGATTCAAGATACTTAATTCCATTAGCCTGTAGGTTAAAATAACGAAGAAACCAAATAGCATCGGAGTCCATCTTGGTGCTTCGCGCAAAAACAGAGCAGAAACGCTGCAACCGGATGTGATGTCATACAGCGGTGGATCATAGGTATACGAAAGAAGTACTAGGCGCTATTGGAGTCGTGGGCCCCCCCCTGGGCCAGAGTTAATGTTGGTCTCTGTTGTAAGCAGTGTTACTGTGAGTATCCCGTCTGATAAAGTCAGTGCTGTAGTTGATTTTACCATAGGGAACTCACGCTCTTATTTGTTAATTGTAAATGGAAGTTCGCTAAGAGATAAAATCTTACCTGTTTTGTTCTATTCTTGAATCTGCTGTGGTGCGAATTGAAATGGAAGTTGTGTTATGATGCGAAAGCTATGTTGAAGCCGACGCTTTAACCGTTGTTAATTTTACAATGCTTTATGAGGTTAGGATCTCATTTCACTGTTGGTGTCACGCGCCGATTGTTATTATCCTCTCCCGTTTCATTGTTGGTTATTAATTTATTAACATTTTGAGAGAGAGAGTAAGAGAAAAGGGACAAGGGATGAAATTAATTTGAGGTCCGATTTATTTTCAAGCCGTACTCAAGTATTACGAGCAGTTTTTTCCACAAAAGTCATTCCAACAACAGTTTAAGGGATAAAATGTAGGGTGGGCCACTTTTTTCTATTAAAAAAAATTATCCGTATTCAAAATGATCAGAAATTGATTACTAACTTTTCGATTTATGAATGCCTCCACTTGACTGGACCGGAAGTTAACTTTGCGTTTGACGTCTGAAAGTTCTTGAGCTTTTCTGCTTGGTTGTGAGATTGTTTCAAGTTTGATTGCATATACATCCAGATATTGCTTTGTTGTCTTTGTTTAAATGAATGGTCATCGTGGAATGTTACCTCGCACGGCACTGTGTTGTAAACTGATCCAATCAACTGGAGCCATTGATTGTATGAGCGCAGCTATCCAGTTTCGACTTTTGTCGTTATATATTACCATTAATTAAAATTAATAACCAACGATGAAACGCGAGAGGATAATAACAATCGGCGCCTGACCACATAAAGCATTGTGAAATGAACAACGGTTAAAACGTCGACTTGAACATAGTTTTCGCATCATAAAAACCTCAATTTCACTTCGCACCACAGCAGATTCAAGAATAAAACAAAACAGGTAAGATTTTATCTCTTATTTCATTTCCATTTGCAGTTTACAAATAAGAGCGTGGGTTCCCTACGATTTTACTAAAAGTATTGTGTAGGTAGTCGGTCTCGTCTTGTAGCCTGTCAGGCGAATCGCAAACTAGTTGCGCTTCTCTCGTTGTTTTGCTGGTTGTAAGACTGTCAAATTCCACTTCCACACAATCTTCCATGCTCATCAAACCCCTCCCACCTTACGACTTTTTCATGTACAACCTATCTAAATCTGCTTGGGGATGCTTCGCATTTTAGACTGCAGTCTATGCACTGTCTTACTGTCCGTCTTTCCCAATTCCGCTTTCCAGTCATGGGAAACCCACGCTCCATTTCAGTTGCTCCTTCACCTATGATAACCAATCAGCATCCTTGCTGCGTTCTATGGTTTCACCTTCTATACTGCTCCAGAACGTTACGCGTTCATTGGCATCTGATGCGGGGTCTTTTCCTCTATCTTTTCCGTCAAGCTCGTCAAACAAACGCCTTGACGTCGAATATCCTTGTCTACTGTAACAAATGGGCCACTGACGGCAAGCAAAGTGGGAAACCATGCCTGGTCGTTATTCAAATTTATTATCAGGATAATGAAATTTTCACTTTCAACAGTGCGACTAAAGGCTTTGAGTTTTGACGGTAACCAGATTTTAGCAAAGAAAAAAGAAAATGCAAAGACATGTATTTGAAGTTGAGTGAACAACCTTCACTGTCATCTTGGATGCATTTAATTAACCCCAGTGCCCATCAAAAGAGTCAAGCAACATTCATTGAATGCTACTTTATTACAGTTGGGACTTTTCTCCAAAATGACTACAGATTAGTCGGAATGTGTACTAACTCACCAACCATTAGCGACAAGGTATCAGTGCGCACATTTCAAATGCTTTTTCCGGACTTCTCTCTATAATCACTATAGACTAGTTGGAATGTGTATTAACTCCCCAACACATTAGCGACAAAATGTCGCAATCCAAATGTTTTTTCGAGAACTGTTTTAATAGTCCGTGTTTTATAAAAAGAAAACTCTCGCGGAATAATTGTTAGTAAGCTCTATGTTCAACATTCTCAACAAGCTAAACTTAAGAATAACTATAAACTTTGAATGGGAGTCGTGATATCTCACTCGTTAAAATGAAACCTCTTCATGAGTGGTAAAAATTACTTACATTTAACAACACTTGACTTTCCGTTGAAGTGTATCCTTGTAAAGACAGTCCTGCATGGTTTTCCATTTGCAGATACTCGGCAAATACCAATCTTGTGAGACTCAACCATGATTGGCTCCTGGCAATCGACTATTTCACTAAAAAGGAACAGTACAACAAATAAGTTAATCATCAAACTGAACGTGTTCGTTGCAATTGAACGAACAATGGCAACAACCTTGGCGGCTGAAAATGAACCTGAAGAATTTCTGGTTTGACAGGAATTAAGTAACGATCCAGGTAAGAAGGGAAGCAATTTCTTTTGTTGTGGCGCAATACGCTTTCCTCACATAGAAATGTTTTCATTTCTACGCAGAGAATGCATAAACCTACAAAAAGGCAGTTTACGAAAGAAAATGTATTTAAACTCCACTTTTAAAGAGTGTATTTTTGTGTTAAAACATTTCGACCAATCACAAGAGTTGCAAACAATAGCGAAGAAATGTTTACAATTTTACATGATCCGCAAATACGATTTCTGTGTTACTTAGACTAAGACGAGATTTTGTTATAAGGAAGTTGAATAGAAAAAAAGGGATTAATATACATGCTGCTTTGCCAAGATTTCGTAAAATTTGATGTTTAAACCAATCAGAACGATAGTAGAGACAATAGTAAAGTTAGCAACTTTCTGCATTCCGACGTGTTCACTGGGTTTTGGTCCTTTCCTTCTTATCCGGACCATTACTTAAATCCTGACCTTTGTGATGATCGGACGCAACGAAATATCCATTGAGCTAATGAAGCCAACTGCAGAAGAGTAGGCAGGTGCGATCGACTTTTTCTGTCCCCATACTATTTCAATAAATTGTAACACATTTGTATCATGTCGTCAACTTAGGCGACTACTTATGGGCGTCTTAATTATTTTCAAGGGGTTTTATTAAGAATTGCAGCAGGAGAATAGTGTAAAATGACAGGAGAATATTTTGGAAGAGCTTGAAAATACGCCTGGAAATTTTGCTTTTTAAACCCTGCTGAGATGGCTTTTCCTATTGTCTGATAGCAAATTTTATTTCTCGTAGCTTCTGAATAAAAAACACTGTATACCCTCTACATGGTTTCAAAACATTTTTTATTCAAACTAACGGGCCTAACGTTAAATTATGACCTTGTTTTAACCCTGTTACACACTGCTAGAGTTGTGAAATGTGGCTCTATCTTATTAATTATCAACAGAAACTCATAAGGGGTTGAAACGTGTAACTCTCATATGTTTGCTTTGTCCGATGCTCGTGATTATTCAATTTCGAAAGTACCATATTTGGAAAGAGAAGAAGAGATAACTGACCAATTAAACTTCGTAAACAACGTGACGTAATTTTCCTTCAGGTTCCCGCGCCCGCTTAAAAAAATGGCCGACAAACGGGGGAAAAACTCCCGAAAGCCGAGAAAGCTTTCAAAGGTTGAAACCAGGAATATTACCGAAACACTGAGCAGGATATTATTGCCTTACCACCCCGGCCAAACGTAACATTATGAGACCCGCTGACGGCCTCGCAACTTCTTGAAGTTGTCACTTCAAAAAACGATGCCTCGTTGACCCTCTGCACAGTAAACTTCTGCAAATAGGCTTTTAAAATTCTTATGTTAAAAGTCTAGAATAAACAGTGAAAAATATTTTCGAATAAAATTCATTAGCTGCGTATCGAAAGCGTCCAAAACCTGAACCTGACATCTTCGCAAAAAGTGATGCTGATGCTTGTAATGAATGTGAGAAGCATTTTAAAAGCTTAAATTAAACTTAGATGTTGTAGTCACGATCGCGTTTTGAGCTAATTTTATGAACGAACAAACTCAAAACAATAGACAGAGAAACCGTTTCTTGAAAATGTTTATTCAAAGTCCAAAAAGTTAATCCTTAAAAGCAATTCGGAAAACACTATCTGGATAGTGAATCCGTTCACGCAAGTGACATTCAACACAAAATCCATCTCAAATCAGGCCACATTTTGTAATTTTTCTTTAGCGCCGAAGAGAAAAATTTATAAAACGTCTATGAAACACTTAAAAATACATAAATTGCCTTTCAAAAACGT
>JBBMOI010000018.1:1212500-1397500 GCA_038088405.1 Porites divaricata
TACAATAACAGTATAAGTAAACTCGGTATCTTGTCACTCAATGTCCGGGGTTTGAGAAATTGCCTCAAAAGAAACAGTATGTTTAGCTTTTTAAAAGAAAAAAATTGTCAATTCTATTTCCTACAAGAAATTTATTCAGTTCCCGATGACGAGAATTCGTGGAGCAATGAATGGGCAGGTGACATTTTCTTTTCGCATGGATCAACACACAGCGGTGGTGTTTGTATTTTAATTAACCCTTGATTCAGCTATACTGTTAAAAGTTTGAATAGGGACCAAAATGGAAGAATCGTTTCAATTAACCTGAGCTCCGGCTCTGCAAATATTTCATTGTGCAACATTTACGCCCCGACGATTTACAACAACAGTTAGCCTTTTTGCGCAATCTAAAAAACTGTGTCCTAACAAATGTAGACATTGGAAGTCTCATTGTTGGCGGCGATTGGAATGTTACTTTGTAAGCTGTTGACAAAAAAGGTGGGTCCCAGTGGAAACCCTCCACTTACCGCAATAAACTCCTTTCCGTGATGGAAGAATTTTCATTGATTGATGTCTACAGAAATCTTAATCCAAACAAGCTGAGATTCACCTACGAATCCAAAGCATTAAAACTCTCTTCCCGCATTGATTTTTTCCTCGTAACACAACCCCTTGCAAATCGAGTTTCTCATTTGGAAACTTTAGTTTCCATTGCACCTGATCGCAAACTCCATTTGCAACTTGAAAATGACAATAGAGGTACTGGGCTATGGAAATTTAATAATTGGTTGCTAGAGGACGAAATTTATGTTAAATTGATCACTGACAGCTATGCTACCATCCAAAACAAATACTCAGGAATTGAAGACAAAAGGCTGAAATGGGAACTCATTAAGATAGAAATACGTGGCATCACTATTCCTTTCTCTAAAAATAAAGCTAAACAATCTCACCAAAAAGAAAGTGACATTCAAAATAGACTTCAAGTGCTTGTCCTAACACAGACTATTAAAAACGAAATAAAGGAATATAATAATTTAAAAGATGAAATTGATCTCATTTATCAAAAGAAGGGTAAAGGCAGTATCATACGTTCCAATGTAAATGATTGAACGAGGTGAAAAGCCGACGGCTTTCTTTTTCAACCTAGAGAAGAGGAACTACAACCGAAAGTCAATTAAAAAGCTGGAGGGAGCAGAAGGTGCAACCTTGACTAATGAGGACGAAATATTAAACGAAATTGAAACCTTTTATAAGCAATTGTATAACTCTGGAATAGACGTAAATGACTCGTTCGATTTGTTTCTACAAAGCCTAAAAACTCCTGATCTCCAAGACCAACAGAGAAACGAACTAGAAGGCGAAATTACACTGGCGGAGTGTAAAGTAGTGCTTCGGACTTTCAGTAAAGGGAAATCACCAGGCGAGGATGGTTTTACATGGGAGTTTTATAATTGTTTCTTTGATCTACTAGGTCAGGACTTAGTAAATTGTTTTAATGAGGCATATGCGAAAGGCGAAATGTCAATTTCGCAGCGAAGAGGTGTAATATCTCTCCTCCCAAAAGAAGACTCAAACCTGCTAAAGCTTGAAAATTGGCGTCCGATTACGCTGCTAAATGTTGACTATAAAATTGCATCAAAAAGTCATGGCTACGAGACTTGAAAAGGTTTTGGATCTCTTAATAAGCCCTGACCAAACAGGCTTTTTGAAAGGTAGATACATAGGGCAAAATATTAGAATGGTCAACGATGAAGGCCGACCAATCTTTTATAGAAGATGGTTGAATAAAAATGTCTTTCTTCTTCAGGATCTCTTAGGGGATGATGGTAAGGTACTTTCTTACTCGGAATTCTTTAGGAAATTTCGACTGAAAGGTAATTTCTTACAATACTTGCAAGTTGTTTCTGCGATTCCTAAGGATCTGATCGATGACGCAAGGAGATACCACATTGATAAAACTAGCATCTTGTTCGAAAGCTCCTTCCAGCTCTCTGCGGACCTTTCATTAGATTTACTTAAAATGAAAAATAGAAATTACATACTGGCTTTTGATCAGTAAAGATCAGCATGAAATAAACGCTAGCATGAAATGGAAAAGAGATCTCCTACCTGAAAAAAATACTTGCAAGGCATAATTTCCCCTCTGTGGAAAATATTTGCAGAGACAACAAACTAAGAGAATTCTACTTTAAACTCTTACACAGAATTGTCGTCACGTATGGTATTGCAGAAAATGCGCTTTGTCCTTACTGCAGACAAAATGATTGAATAATCCATACTTTTTGTAACTGCCACTGGACCATGTGGTTATTTTCAGAAGTAATCAAATGGTTCAACGTCGAAAATGCCACCTCCTTTGCGTTATCCTCAAGTGAATTAATCTTTGGTTAATGATAGAAAGAATCAAAGCTCATCGGCAATTGTCAAAAAGCTCGATTTTACTCCTTTGTTTGCTAAATATTACTTGTACATAAATAAGTTAGCTCCTAAAGATTTATCTTTGGATGAATTTAAGGCCAAAATCAGTTGGAGGTATGATTGCGAAAAACCCCCTCCTTCAATTAGTTAGTAAGAATCCATCTCACCGGAATTTTCTGTTAATTAACAGGTCTAACGTTATCGTGTCAAGTATTACTATCTGCTGTATTATTCTTTTTCGGCGTAATTTTGATCCAATCTGTAATATTGTTAGATACTTTCTTTTAGTTTTAAAACTTTGTAACCGTAACTTGTGTTTCTTATAAATAAATGACTATTAACAACAACAACAACAACAACAACAACAAAAAACATTGCCACTTAGTCGTTATCTTAAATAAGTACACAAAGGTGTCAAATGAACACGGAACCTTTTCCTTCTTTTGCTATGATCTTAACAGCTCTATGTACAAAAATAAGCTAACTTTGTAGGAAATTACATCATAAAAAGAGACCATTTGTTGAAACGGCCTGTAGACCTTCTCAGCGCTAGAACTCAACGATTCGCCACTGTGTCACTGTGTCCCAAAGTAAAATAATAATACTACCATAGACTTTAAGAACTATCGGTTCACCATGGTGAAGCCCTTCAAATAGCGTTATTGAATAGCTTAATGAAGAAAATTACCCCTAAAGTGTATCACTTAAAACACTTGTAGATGCAGTAGCTTTGGTTTTCGGTTCCTAAAAAGGCAAAGAATTTTCCAAACACCATGGTGAATCGTGTAACTTAAGCCACAGCAACGATTATAAAATGTCATCAAACTCGCCGATATTTACATAAGATTAGTGGTAATTGAATTAGTCGTCTTGGGGGAAAATAAGTCGATTAAAACATTTTCCACACGGGGGACTGACTTCTGCTGTTCTTCGGGTATTTGATGGAAGAGATTGAAAACCCGCCATCTTACCTTCATCATCTGAGTCTCCCTGTCATCAACAACACCGCCTCGTACATAACTAAGTTCATCCTTACTGGTACAAAATATGGGCGTATCTCTTTGGAACAGAATATGTTGTCGGTAGTGTGTTTTAGGGGCGGGTAGATGAACAGTTTGGCCTTCAAGAAGCATTAAGAAGTCATGCCAGGGAAAAATTTGGGCTCACCACCTAAAATCGTTTAGAAAAACTACTTCTGACTGTTCTGCGCCAACCCAAGCAAACGTTGTAGAGGCTGGATTACTGAATGTTTTGTACATTGTGTTCAAAGGGTTTAGCAAAAATGGTTTCGCACAGTTACAGGGACCTTTCAAGTACAAATTGCGATACTTTCCGCGTCCTTTGTCGAGAAGTATACGAACAGCTTCTGCAAAGTCATCCCTCACAATACAGTTCCGCTCTAACACTTTTTTTGCTATCTGCAACCACTGGCCGTCACACCCTTGCTCACACTCGCCTTCCCATTTACTGTACAAAATCTCGATTCTAGTCATTTTACTCCTTTGCAGCGTACTCTCTACATTTTCTAATTCCCAGCCTACACCAATCGCTTCATCCACTGCCCGACGTCCACGATTCGCGATGAACTGCGCCAAGTCAAGTTTCCCCTCACTTTTTAGCTCAAGAATGACGTAGTCATGCAATGAGCTGTAGAAATGGACCGGGAATTCACTCGATCGCTCACTCACACCATTCTGTTAGACAATTAATTTATGCATTAAAATTTGATTAAACGCTTCTTCCCGAACCTCCCCTACAAGGTATTTTTTATACAAAATGTCGTGGCTTCACTAATCCAATTCATTCATGGGCTGGCTCACAGGAGCCTTTGATTTGCTTTTGTGCTAACACCAGCAGCTCTAACGGAGTTTTCATGCCATTTTTTACGGCTATCTGCGATACATCATAAACCGATAAACTTTGGGAGGACTTTTTACGCTTCCTTCGTCCATTCGCAAGTCGAGTGTGCGTTTCGGCAGCCCTTGAAGTGTTGGGTGCAGGGGTATTAGTCAAATAGGGATGATGTGTATTGCCACGCCGAAAAGTAATTGCTATGATGAGCGCTGAAATTCACTTTCAGGCTGTGTCGCTCATCAAGATAATTGCCTCTTTTAAGCCAGCGTCGCCGTGCATTTAATTTCACTGCCATATGATAATGAATGCCCCCATCCCTATGGCGTTCTTGGCTGCACACCCACTGTACTATCTCACAACGCGTTAATTGGTCTGCATTGTCGAAACTATCCAACACTAGCTGAACAAAACTTTCTCGATTAGGAACTATCGCTTCGTTCGCTCGGCTGTATGTGATTAGATAAATACTACGAACTTGACGTGACCCCAGCGGCTGCGACTGCTCAATGGCATCATCACCTGCTACATTTTCCGTCACGGTGCTTAACTCTAACACTTGACTACTTGTCGCGTCACAATTTGTCATTTCACTACAGGATAATCAGTATACAGTCCGCGTTTCTTGAACAGGAAAGAACGTTTAGCAACAGACGTGCCCTCATTTATCGCTCTGAGAAAATCCAATTAGCTTAAGTAAATATTATTTCCCCTTTTCAAAAGTTGGAATATATGTCTTCAGAAAGTTAACTTTAATCAGCTCCCTCACATTTTCCCGCATGTCTTAATTAGCGTCTGTATGTTTAACTCACTGCTTTCAAAGAATCCAACATGGGAAGTTTACTCCATCGATGGTTCATAAAATCGACTTCAACAGAAAGGAACCCAAGTTGGCAGTAGTATGCTGTTACCAAGTGGACGGACTAACAGTACCTCAGCAGGAGGGGGGAAGGTGCCCGTAGAGCCACCAGATGGTACTGACAGAGTACAAGTTAAAAGATTGAGTACTGTTGATAGACTGAACGCAAGCCGTCAGAGCAAGATGCAAGACACTGGCCTCACTTTGAAGGCGTAAACTTATCAAGTATTAGCGAGAAAGAAGTTCGATTAATCATAGGCACCAACCTGCCAGGGGGCTTTTGGGTATTAGTAGAAAAGCTTGGTAACAGAGTAGAGCCACATGCCATACGAACATCTTTTGGTAGGACACTCATGGGGCCAATGGAAGGGATCGATTGCTGAGAGCGCGTTCTGAATGTTAACTTTAATTGCTTTGTGGAGGCCAGGAGAAAGGATGAAGATTGTTTCTTGCAGAAAGTTGAAAGGTTCTGGCTGGTGACTCTAAGGTGTGCATGTCACTGGAGGACAAGAAAGCCCTTGCAATCATGGAACGATCTGTGAAACTCAATCCAGGCCATTATCAAGTGGCGCTTCCCTGGAGACAGTATCAATCATTCTTGCCTTATGATCAGCCCATGGCAGAACGAAGGCTTCAAGTACTAAAGAGAAGGTTCATGCAAGATAAATAAACTCTTTGAAAGTTACAAGACCACCATGGAGGAATACATTGCTAAGGGAAACGCAAGAAAGGTATCATTTAAAGAGGTTCATGTGGTGGCTGCTGTGGTATTGACCTCACCAGCTGGTGCTAAACAAGCCTAGCAAAACCAGAGTAGTCTTTGACTGTGCGGCCAAGTACAGAGTAACATGTCTTATCGATCAGCTCCTCACTAAACCGGACTTGACCAATTCTATAGTTGGGGTGTTGATGAGACTCCTTGAAGAGTGAGTTGCATTATCAGCTGATATCAAGTGCATTTCTCATCATGTTAGAGTACCAACAGATGATCGCGTTCAGATTCCTCGGGTGGCTTGATGGTGACTTGAACCAGCAACCACTCCAACATCATATGGAAGTTCATTTGTTTTGCGCAACATCGTGACAGAATTGTTCCAACTTCGCGCGTTCAAAAGGACTGCAGACGACGACAATGGCAAATTCGCAGATGAAGTGGTGACAACCAACATATTGTTTAAATCTGCGAAATACACTGTAAAATTTATGCATCAGCTAAGAAGCATCATGTTCAAAGTAGGATTTCGATTAAACAAGTGGTTAAGCAATAGTCAAGAGACCTTCAACTGTATTCCGCAAGTTGAGAAACCCCAGTCAGTGCTTGGCCTCGACCTGAACAAAAAAAACCACCAATTCAACATAACTTAGGGCTCAAGTGGGATTTGGAGAAAGCTGAGTTCACTTTCAAGCTTACTCTAAGAGACAGACCAAATATCCGTTGGGGAATGCTCAGCACGACGAGTTCAGTTTATGATACTCTTGGTTGGTCACACCAGTTGTTGTAATGGCAAAGAGTCGTTGTAAGGTCTCTGTAAACAGAAAATTGGATGGGACAAGCCAGTCAGTGAGGAGGATGTTGAGAAGTGGGAGAAGTGGAAGAGTCAATTACCCAGTCTCTCTCGGATCTCACCAGAAAGACACATTAAACTGTCGTATTTTGGATATTTGAAATTTGCAGAGTTGCTCGACTTTGCAGACATGCCGTAGATAGCATATGGAGTGGCCTCGTATCTCAGAATGGTGGATGTTGAAGATAGAATCCGTTGCACATTTCTCATTGGAAAATCTCGCCTAGCACACCTGAAACCTATGACTGTGCTGAGATTGGAACTGTCATCTGCAGTCTTAGCCGTTCAAGCCATTTAGTTTGACAAGTCTGTTTGAGAGGAATTGGACATCCCGATTACACAACTGACATTTTGGTCAGCCTTCACCTGCGTGTTGCAGTACGTCAGACATCAGTTGAAGATATTTCACGCGATTGTTGCAAACCCACTCTCAGTTATTGACGAGAGCTAAGCCCCCCCCCCCCCCCACCAGTGGAGACACGTAAGTTCTGAGCTCATATCTAGCAGATAAAGTTAGAAGAAGTCTTACAGTAGAAGAGATGTATGCAAACAGCAAATGACTAAATTGCCCTCAGTTTCTGAGCAAGAAAGATGAATTTTGGCCTCGCGTTCTACACCTCAGAGATGGGAGTTATCTGATGACTATCCAGAGATCAAACGTGACTCTCAGTCTAACAACCAGTCATCATTTCGCAACTAAAGTGAGGATTGGCTTTTGATGACAAAATCCTCTTCCATCCATCCTGAGACGCCCGAGAAAGCTATTGTATCAATATTGAAGAGCTATTTGATCCATTTTTAAGTTTCAAACGCCATATTTTGTATTTTTGTCCAAACATTGTCGAGAAAATTCGAAGTCATTGAAGAGAAGTGCATGAAGGCATATTATTTGACGACGATCACAAATGGGTCAAATGTGGAGTTTAATGTGGTCATCTGGCTTTCATCTTTAGCTATTAAGTTCTCCAGTCAACGATCTACCTTTTCCGGTTAGGTTTTAAACGTTTAATATGTAAAGAAAGTTGAAAAGGGTTTCCTCAATACAGCCGTGGACTACAAATGGGACGCAGTGGCAAGTGAAACTGATCTGCAACATGAGCTCCGATTGTCTGCAATAATTACTCTCTCGAGTGCCTGGAAACAGAAGGAGAAAATCCAGCAATCTTTTATTGTATATGACTCCGATCCATAGTTGTATACCAGAAAATACTGACAACAGGCCACGCGATCTTTACCGATGTGGTTCACGAGGAATATTCCTTGCATCTTTGCTGTATGAGCACGAATGTTTAAGAACGGATCTTAAAGATAAATTGGTGCCTGAATGTTCCGTTTATTATCTGGTTTCTTTGTGTTGAACTCGGTAACGTCTGAGTTACAGTGCAGTTCATGCAGAGTGTTCATCGTGCTAGCCGAACGCATGGCGTATCTATTATAGTGCGCATTTAGCTCGCATTTTAAGCAAAATGTTTTGCCTAATTCGATACTTGGTGTTAGATTAGGGCAAACAGAGTGATCAGCAGGTTTGTTTACAAATTATTTTTGATTGCGGATCGGAGACTGATTTGCAAGCGTGGGAACGTAAAAATATATACAAGTAGGTAAATGTTTGTTTCAATGCAGGACAGGGTTGTTAATCTTATTCTTATCGGCTGCGACATATATCTGAGGAATACCAGAGAATAAATATGAATTATGGTGATACATAAAATGCAACAAAGATGACCGGAAGTCTTCTGCTTTGCGAACAACGAATTTTAAATTACGTAAATTTCCTTGCGCGCATCTTACTCACTTCCGATTGGTTTAAACACGATCAGCCACTGTCGCAGCTCACACATGCGCACTGTCGTGACAGTCCCTTTAAGGGTAGTGCAGATAGGAGAAGCCTGTCGGTAAAGAAAGTGAAAGAAGCTGAAAAGGAGATTATCAAGCAGAGACACAGAATATCAGATCCCAAAGTCATTCAGGTCTTGCAAAGGATGGGTTCATTCATGCGTCAAGCAACTCGTGAGCTGAAGAACCTGAAGATAACTGGTCATATACGCAAACTTCATCCATTGTTGGACCAGATGGGAATTCTGAGAGTTGGGGGTCGACTTGAAAACGCTCTAATTGAATAATCCAATCATTCTGCCTTACTAAGATCACGTGACAGATAAAATCATCTTCCAGCATCACCAGAAAACCGGTCATCTAGGTCAAGAGTACATTTTGTTCAGCCGGCATCATCAGTATTGCATAATCAAGGGACGATTAGCTGTGTGTCATGTGATTAGTAGCTGTTTTCTTTGCAAGAAACTTGGTTTCGTGCATGGGGAACAGCCGATGGATGATCTTCCAAAGTGAAACGTTATGGTTGCCTTTTCACCTGTCTTGTTGTTAGAGCCCTCCATATCGAAGTTGTCCATTCCCTTGACACCCATGTCTTTATAAACGCCTTGAGAAGAAGTGTCAGTTTGAGAGCATGTCCAACGACTATCTGCAGCGACAATGGTACAAACTTTCATGCAGGAGAGAAAGAGCTCTGTGAGTCTTTAAGTAAATAGAACCAGAACAACCATTCATGAATTTCTTTGTCAGGAGAACATCATCTGGAAATTTAATCCCCCTGGATGATCTCATATGGGTGGTGCATGGGAAAGAAAAATGAGATCAATTTGCAAAATCTTGAGAGCTTTGCTAGGGCAACTTGTATCTGATGAAATGCTGCAAACCTTCATGGTTGAAGTTACAGGGATTTTGCACAACTGACCTTTGATGCCAGGGAGCAGTAACCCAAAGGACCTTGAACCTCATACACCAAATCATTTGTTGTTATTGAGAGCAAATCCAAGTTTACCAGCTGGATCTTTCGGCAAGGAAGATAGCTATAGCTATAGTACATGTCCAACATATTCTGGAGGCGCTGGCTAAAAGAGTATTTGTCAACCCTACAAGAAAGAGCAAAGTGGATGAAGCCTCGTCGTAGCTTGGTGATTGGAGATGTAGTATCGATTGCAAATTAAAATGACCATCGCGGAAAACGGCCATTAGACAAAGTTATTGATGTCTTTCGCGGAAAAGACGGATATGTGAGATCAGCAAAGGTTCAGACGAGTTTAACAGTTCTTGCAAGACCAGTAACAAAACTATGCTTCCTTGAAGGGGAGAGAGCCCATTGAATTCAAGAAACCGAACTACGCAATACGTGAGAAAGTAAACAAGCCAAGCGACGCAAATGTCTGCCTCATGAATGACTTGAAGGCACTTGGTCCCACTTTTATGATCTCCAAAACCTTGCAGCAGACACAATTCCCAACAGTGTGGGGATGAAGAAATTAAAAGCGACTCTCATAGGACGATGTTTAGGCTCGGAAGAAAGAAAGAGAACTCAAAAAAAGAGAAATTATGATAAAAATTAGAAACAACCAACTAATTTTGTAAAAAATCCTACTACTTCTTAAGATTTTTAAAATTCTCAAAGATTCTTAAAAAAAGTCTTCTTACTATTGAAATAATAAAAAAAATTTAAAATACTCATATTTAAAATTCTTAAAAAGTCCTAGTAGTGTTAAAATAGTCTAATGACGACTTTTCCTTGATAAGATTGTTCTGACGCATTTTCCTGAAATTTGTATGGGAAGTAATGTTTCTGTATGAGTTTTCCAATAAAAAACATCAATAAAAATAAAAAATAATGGAAGTAAAATAAAATAAGTTATCCAAATTATTCCATGGACGACATGCGCTTGAATGGATGGTTTTAAGCCCTGAGATTCTTTTACAAGATGGTATCAGAACCTCATTACAAATAGCAGATCTGGTATGATAACAATGTGTAGACCTGACATGTTTAAAATATGAAGTAAAATATTCAAGACAGAGACCCTGCCTTACTTTATGTACGAGTAAATGACATGCCATGAGTAGCCACATATAAAGTATTTCGACAGTTTTATGATTTTATTGGAACTAATTGATCTTAGCCTATTAGTCTTAACAATGAATGATGCATAATTTCATTGCAGATGTTTGAAAAGGAGATGATTTCTCAAAATCTTATTGGGCGAACTGACCTTGTAAACAAATTGCATTTTTTTTACGTTCGAACCGTAAGTCCAGTATCTTCACATGCGTGGCAGTTATTTTTAAAACCCTTGGGTTAGTTAGATTAAGTCGTATTCTCTCATACATGAACCAAGAAAGCGGCAAATGCCAAAGCTCTCACATGCAAAGTGCACGACAATAGAAGTCACAGTGAGGGCCTGATTACCCGAGCCCCAGGTTGGCTAGCTTTCATGAGCCGGGCCAGCGCGGGACTACTATTTTTATATACAGTACAGGGCCAAGCATTGCAGATTGTTATGATTTGCATGTATTCAGTTTACTTGAGTTCTTACATTGCTGGCTAAGCGAGTGCAGTTGTACTTGTGTGGCTAGCATAAATCAAACTTTCGAGACATGTTCAAATGTTAGTACTTTATTTTATCTGGGCTATGTACAATGTACATCCGAAATAGGCAAAAAAGACTTGTTTTGGCATGAATTTAAATTTCTCTTAGCTCAATCGCATAACTTGCCTACTTTTAAGCAAACAATCCATTGTTACTGCAACAACTAAATTTAGTTCCCGGATTTTTGTTTTACTTGCCAAGGATAAGTTTTCTTTAATACAAGCCTTTGTTTCAGCGAACAGTGTATATATCGTTATCAAGCGCACACGCTGCATTTTTATCATTTACACAAGCTTCTATTTCCAGAAAACACAATAAATCGAATTGTTTACAACATGCAAATTCAGAGTGGAATTGAATCCAAGTTTAGTAATTCATTGTTATTTTTAAGCAACAACCAAGGACATATGATGAAGCTCGATTCTAATTCAATGTTAGAATAAAGGCATATGTAAAATAGAAACCTTGTGTGGTCTCTAAAATTTAGTGCTGATCGAGTGAAATCAAGTACCATACCCCAAAAAGGGTGAGGGAATGATCCTTAATAGAAATCATTTTATTGGTCCCTTAGGCTGTTTATAAATTAACCAATAACTCATAAAATGGACTTCAAGTTGTAAGCAGTTAGGTGCAACCTTTGACAACAAGCTTACCTGGACAAATCCATCAGAGTTCAAGAGAAGGTTCATTAACAAGCTCAACCTGATCAAATGCAGGGCGCGATCCATTCAATCAAAATTTCCGGAAATTTCGGTCCAAAACTCAATGGATCGGTTCGCTCCAACCGGAAAAGTTTTGAAAAAACGGGACCACCTTTTGAGGTGGTCCACTTTTCCCGGTCGGACCGGTTGGAATTTTGGTTGAATGGATCGCGCCCGCAGTCGCTTTTTACCTAGGAGTACGCTATTAGATCTATATTTTAAGCCATTTTACCTTCGATTGCATATGCGCTACCAATTTGGGGGTGTTGCACAAATAAGAACGAATTTAATTGTTTGGAATCCATAGATTGTAGGGCTGTCAGAATTATATATAACCTCAGTAGTTAGTGGAGGAAGCCTTGTTCCTAACTTCCAAAATATTCTGCCTAAAATAAAATCCCCCCAATAAACTCATCATCCCCCCCAGTTAAATAACCTGGTTAATCAGGGAATTTTTGTATTCTTTAAAATATTTAATGTCACGTAATTCCTACGGATAATCGTGTCATTGAATATTCAAAGAGATTTTTGTACTCTTTTTAAATATTCAATGTCACGTAATTCCTGCGGATAATCGTGTTATTGAATACTCAAAGAGATTTTTCTCTTGAAGTCTCCAAAACTTCCTGTGTTTAACAAAGTTATTGAATTTGGGAAATTTGATAAAGGTATTGCTCGCCCTGCCGGGCTCGCGGGGGGATTTTATTTTAGGCAGAATATTTTGGAAGTTAGGAAAAAGTCATCCTCCACTAACTACTTTCAAAGGAGAGTAGTTTGCAGGCAATTCATCTTTTTATGAATTTTTGGGGGGGTGGGTGGGTAGTTCATAGAGTTTTGAAAGTTTTGCAAATGTTAATCGATTTTAGTTATATAATCATAAGTATCTTCATTTATGCGACAAAGAAGTTTTTTTATCATATCTATTTGTTTTTTGAAACGTTTTTTAAAATATTCTTCATTATCGTAGCAGCTTTTCATATATATAAATGGATATTTATTATCCAATTCATAATAATAATTATCTGATTCAATCATTAATTCTTTAAAAAGTTTATCATTATTATAAATATCTGGATCCATCATTGCAACTTGAAGAAATTTATTTTTTTGTTCTCTGATAGTATCTCTTTTTTCTTCTTCCCATTCTGATAGAGGTTTTTTTCCTTTATCATATTCATTTAGATCAATCTTTTTTACTTTATTAAATAGAAGAGTTTTTTTATCATGATAACCAAAAATTAAAATATACTTAATTTTGTTATCTTCGTTTTTATTTTCGCTTTCGTTTGATTTTTTTCTAGAAAAAACATTTTTCTTAATATTTAAACTAAAATTTTTATCTTTAATCTCAAATATATATAAATTATTATCAGGAAAAAGCTGATATTCGCGTTCAAAAGCAATTCCATATCTATTATAGTCATCCAACATTTTGAAGTAAAAATCAGTGATGTTTGTATGGCCCCATCTGCTGTAGTTTGGGGGACCTTTGTTGAGTTCATTTATAAGAATTTTATAAGGATGATTCAGAAATATTTCTTTTATTAGTTTTGGATCAAATGGTTCGATTTCCATCCCTGGTTTAACTTCAAATTTATCAAATTCAGGGCCATTGGTGATCATTTTAATTAAGGGTTATATTATTTTATGACGTCAATACATTCCACAGTTCCTTAACAATTTCGAGTGTTGAAAGTAAACACGAAATCTATTTTCAGTTTTACTGGTTGTTAGGGAACTCTGGAATGTAATCTATTGTTCTCCACGTGAACAGTGATTGTATGATAATTAGTGCCCTCGTGAAAATAAGTAAACGTGAGTTATTTATAGTATTTTTGATGAATGAGTAATCGGGGGATTACCCTACAAAAATAATCTAAACAATTACTAAAATGGAATATCAAAGCGTTGAAGATAGAGACTTCCTTGTTGATGATGGCTATAAACATGATGAAGATCCTGATTATGTTCCTGAGAAAGAGGAATCATCCGATGATGATAAATATGTTGTGAAAGGAAAGGATTTTGAAAAACTAAACAAAAAGGCAAGAAAACTCGGCGCCGAATCTCTTGATTATTCAAAGCGGAAGAATAATAAATACGTAGTCAAGCTTCCAAGTGGAAAGAATTTGCATTTTGGTTCGTCTCAATATCCAGACTTTTTAATACACAAAGATAACGAGCGAAAAGAAAAATATCTTTCTCGGGCAAAGAAGATAAGAAACAGGAAAGGTGAGTTGACTTATGAAAATCCCGAATCAGCTAATTATTGGAGTGTTAATCTACTTTGGTCGGGAAAATAGAATATTTAGTCAGAAAAAACAAAAATGAATTTAGGGTTAAAGGATACAAAATAATAATAAAAATGGGAATCAAGTCAGCAAAGAATACTAGCAATGTTAACCAAAGTAATGGAAATTATGAAGTTGATGATATAATATTTCCATCAAAGAATATATTTAAATTGTTTGAAAGACTTAATAAAAATCTTAGATTATTGTATACACCAGGTGATGAGAGTAGAGATTTTGAAACAATAAATTATTCCGAAGTAAGAGATGATGAAGAAGAATATGATAAAATATTAACAAAAGTTGAAGATAAGATTTAAAAAATTAAAGATTTACAAATTTCTACTCATAAATTTTTATTTAAAGAAAATCGTAGTGACGCTTTTTATGAAAGATATGAAGGGATATTAAATTGTATAAATGAAGGAGTTCATTGTTTAAACGGAAAATATAAAAATGATTTTGAAAAGAGATTAGTAGATATTGTAAAAAAATTGACTTATTTAGGAATTGACCCTTATCGTTAACCTTAAGTCTTATATCATTGTTTGATATAAGACTTTTTTTATTTTTTAGTCAGAAAATAAAAATTAAACAATTATAAATAAAGATGACCACTGATCTAAATAACCTTTCTATTGATGAATTAGAAAAGATAAAAAAAGATAATAAACAAAAATTCAAGGAGGAGTATAAACAAAAGTTGATTGATGATATAAATAAAATACAAAAAGCAAGAGATAAAATCAAACCCAAACCCAAATCAAAACCCAAACCCAAACCCAAAACATTTGAAGAGTATTTTCAAGATTGTATCAAGAATAAAATAATACCTGATGATACCCCATCTTATCTGCGCAAAGCACTTGAGAGAGCTCTCAGGGAATATGATCAAGGAATAGAAAAAGAGAAATCATCTCTGGATGAATTTGCAAATAAATACATAGTAAAGGGACAAACTGATATTACACCATTTGAGTTTTTCAAATCTAAATCCACTTATTTAAAAGAATTTTTACGAAATCACCGAAATATTAAAGCCAGATTTGTTTTAGTTTGTTTAATGGAACAAATGACAAAGTTAAGTAAAGATGGTAAGTTATCTCTTACTACTCAAAATAAAGCATATTTTCATTCTGATACACATATCAATCTTGAATCAACAGATGTAAAAGAAATACTCTTTAAAGTTATTCGCTCCATACTTGAAAAGATTAGTATTTATCAACAGAATGGTAGTGGTTGGTATTTCAAGGAAATAGTACATCTTGAGATTCACACTGTTAATTTTAATCCAATGAGAGGATCTAGTTATATTCAACTCCCAGATTGGATAATGCGAAAGAAGGCTTTGTTAAATATTAAAAACAAGGATAATAAATGTTTTCTATGGTGCGTCCTGAGATATCTTCATCCAAAGGGTAAAAATGCAGAACTATTAACAGATTTGAAGCAATATGAAAATAGCTTGAATACAAAAGGAATAAAATTTCCAGTCAGAGTAAAAGACATTTCAAAATTCGAAAAACTTAATAAAGACCTCCCAGGAATAAATGTGTTTTCAGTTAATGAAAATAATAAGTTTTATCCTCTTCGAATGGCCCAGAAAAATCCTCAAGAAACAATCGACCTGTTCCTGTACGAGGAAGATAGAAGATATCATTATTTACTTATCAGAAATTTTTCAAGATTATTCCGATCTCAAATAACATCGAGAACAAATGGAAAAATTTTTATTTGCAAAAGATGTTTTACTCATTACTCAAAAGAAGAATTATTCCAAAAACATATTGAATATTGCTCAAAAAATGAAACAGTTGCTGTGAACATGCCAATAAAAAATTCAAAATTAGGTTTTAATAATTACAATAAACAGCTTCCATTACCTTTTGTAGTTTATGCTGATTTTGAATGTTTTACTAAACCGATGAATACTTGTAGTCCCTATCCAGAGGATTCATATAACTTCAATTACCAGAAACATGAACCATCAGGATTTTGTCTTTACATCAAAGGAATAGTCCCAAACATCTTTAAACCTTTCATTTATACAAAAAAGAAAGAAACTGATAACATTGCTGAAATATTTGTTTCAAGACTTGTATTCATAACTAAAGCTATATATAATGATTTTTATCGACGTCCAAAACCTTTGAGATTAACAAAAGAAGAAGAAGCATCCTTCAATAAAGCTGAAACTTGCCATATTTGCAACAAAGAATTAAAAGATGACAGGGTACGAGATCATTGCCATTTTACTGGTCAATATCGTGGAGCTGCACATAACAACTGCAATCTCAAGTGCCAAAAACCATTGATACTCCCAGTAGTGTTTCATAATCTTCAAGGATATGATGCGCATTTGTTTATAAAACAACTTTCTGGTATCCAAGGTGAGTTAAACTGTATTCCAGCAACTGAGGAAAAGTATATCTCATTTTCCAAAAAGATAAAAGTTGATGAATACAGATCCAAGCGAACTGGAGAGATGGTTTCTTTGAATTTTGAAATAAGATTTATTGATTCATTTAAGTTTCTCCAAACCAGTCTTGCAAATCTTGTTGGAAATTTGCAACCAGATGATTTTCATAATACAAAAGTAATATTCAAAGACAATGTTGAACTCCTCACTAGAAAGGGTGTTTATCCTTATGACTATATTGGTTCTCTTGAAAAACTAACTGAAACACAATTACCACCCAAGGAGCAATTCTATTCAAAACTGAACGATGAAGACATTTCAGATGAAGATTACAGTCATGCTCAAAATGTTTGGTCAACGTTCAAATGCAAGTCTATCAGAGATTACCACGATCTTTATCTCAAATCAGATGTTTTGTTGCTGGCTGATGTATTTGAAAACTTTCGTAAAACATGCTTGAAACACTACAACCTAGATCCAGCGCATTATTATACTTCACCTGGTCTGGCTTGGGATGCTTGTCTCAAAGAAACGGGTCAACAACTTGAATTGCTGCATGATTATGATATGCTGATGATGTTTGAGAGAGGTATCAGAGGTGGAATAACACATATCTCCAAATGATACTCGGAAGCAAATAATAAATATATGAAAGATTTCAATCCAGACAAGCCTTCAAAATACATTCAATATTTGGATGCAAATAATCTTTATGGTTGGGCAATGTCTCAATCACTTCCAACGCATGGTTTCAAGTGGATGCCTAATCTCACAAAAGAAAATGTATTGAATATTCTTGAAAAAACAAATAACAGCATGAATAACACAGTCAAGAAAGGTTTTATATTCGAAGTTGATTTGGAATATCCCAAAGAACTTTGGGAATCACATAACGATTACCCACTTGCCCCGGAGAAGATAAAAGTTAACGGCGTTGAAAAACTTATTTCACATTTCAAATCGCATAAAAACTATGTTTTGCATTATCGAAATCTGAGGCAATGTCTTGAACTGGGTTTGAGGTTGACAGCTGTTCATCGAGGAATATCTTTTGAACAGTCACCTTGGATGGGGCCCTATATCAGAAAAAATACAGAACTTCGAAAAACAGCGGCTAACAGCTTTGAAAAAGACTTTTTCAAGTTGATGAATAATTCTGTTTTTGGAAAGACTATCGAGAATATAAGAAAGAGACAGAATATATTTCTTGTTGATAATCGTGAAAAGGCGGTTAAATTAACATGCCAACCAAACTTTGATAGAGCGACAATATTTGATCGTAATCTAGTTGCTATTCATATGAAAAAGAGCGAAATATATTTCAACAAACCAGTATATGTCGGTCAAGCCATATTGGATCTGTCAAAGACATTGATGTTCGACTTTCACTACAATTTCATTCAAAAAAAATACTCTTATAAGTGTGCAAAGTTGTTATTTACAGATACCGACTCTCTAATGTATGAGATAAGCACAAATGATTTTTACGAAGATATATCAGAAGATATCAAAACCAAGTTTGATACTTCAGATTATCCACCAGACCACAAATCTGGGATACTGACAGGAGTAAATAAAAAAGTAATCGGGATGTTCAAAGATGAAGTAGCTGGCCAACAGATAACACATTTTGTAGGACTTCGTCCAAAATTATACAGTTTCAAAGTTGAAGATTCAAGTACTACCAAAAAATGCAAAGGAGTAAAGAAAAATGTGGTGAAAAAAGGAATTGACTTTGAAGACTATGTAGAATGCCTGTATTCAGGTGAGAAACAGATGCGATCTATGAGGATAATAAGGAGCGAGAATCATGAAATATATTCGAAGGAAATAAATAAAATAGCTTTAAGTAATGAAGATGATAAAAGGATTTTGGGCAAAGACAAAGTGAATACGCGGGCTATTAGATAAAATAATTTAAAGATTCTATAATTAAAATTATAGAATCATGAAAGAAATCGAATTCCAAGATATTATGTTTTATAATCATCCAGTTTATAAAAATTATTTAGCAAGCAAATGCGGCCAAATACTAAGCTTGAAACGGAATAAGAAAAGGATTTTGAAATTACAAAAAATTTCTAGGGGATATTTTTATTTTCAATTATGCAAGAATAATTCTCGGAAAAATTATTTAGTTTCACGATTCGTATACGAATGTTTTAAGGGAGAAATTCCAGTTGATAAAGAAGTTGATCATATCGACAATAACAAGGAAAACAATAACATCACTAATCTTCAATTACTTTTACCAAAAGAAAACATTAGAAAATCAAAATGTAAAAAAGTGATCTCTTTAAATATAGTAACAAAAGAAGAAAAAAATTTTGAAAGTATTACAGAGGCTGGTGAATTTTATGATATTTTTTCAACTAATATTTCAAAGAATTGCCAGAAAAAGATCAAAACTAGTAAATCCAAGAAAGACGGAATGAAATATCAATTTATTTATTTATTAAATTAAATATTTAAACCATAAATAAGATGTCGCACACAGATGAAGAAATACAAAAATACCTCGAAATTCTTCATAATTACACCAAACTTCCAGAAAAGGAAACCAGCCGAAAAACAAGGTGTTGGAATTGTAAAGAAACTGATTTCGATTTGGTTTCAGGATTCAAATTATGTGTAAATTGTGGATCACAAAATGAACGTTTTTTAGGATTTTTTGATAAAATAGATTATGATTGATTACATTTTCGAAAGAAGAGTATTTATCAGAGAAAGTATCATTATGAAAAAAGGGTTAATCAAGTTTCAAAGAGACTGAAACTTACTGAAGATGAAAAGTATAATTTGTATTCAGAATTGTTGGCAATAGATGACAGCGTCATGGAAATTCTTAACAAACAATTTTGTCGAAAGAGAATGATAAATATTTTTTATCTTATGAAAAAAATACTGAAAGAAATGGGGAAAGAGAAGTACAAACTAGTTTATCTGAATATTGGAGACAAAACTTTGGCAAATTATGAAAAGTGGTGGAGAAGTTATAAATCAATCAAACAAACCAAAGAAGAAAGATGAAAAATATTACTACAAATAATTAAAAACAAGTCTTTCTGTATATAGAAAAAAATATTATCTACTTTTTTATATTTTGTAGTAATCTTTATCTATCAAAAAGAATATAACTAACTTATTTTCTTTTTCTAAAAGAAAAAGAAAATATATTCTTACTTATTAGAGAAGTATATAGATAAAGATTACTACAAATAATTGAAAGCAAGTCTTTCTGTATATAGAAAAAAATATTATCTACTTTTTTATATTTTGTAATAACCTTTTTCAATATTTTTATTTATTCTTTCTTTAATAATTTTTACATTATTTAAATCATTTGGATTCAGATATTTGAATGTGTATTTATTATTATCTAGTTTTGATGTTGCTGTTTTTCTCTTTCCGTCTGCGATTAGTTTAATCGAGCCACTATTAATCTTAAGTAATTTAGAAGTAGAATATATTGTATCATATTCTTTATCTTCACCAGTTGATAGATTAGTAGCCAGTATTTTTCTTTCTATTCCTTCTGGATTAGAGGAATCATTAATAATTTGTTTCAAATTATCTGGTTCATTGTTTTGTTTGTCTCCATCAATATGAATTATTTTAAAGTATTTATTTGTTTCTTCATTATTAAAAGCTTCCCAGATAAACTCATGTGCCAAAAGGCTAATTGGGTTTTTTCCTCTTGGTCTGATCGAGATTCTAACCAGACCATTTTTAGACATTGTTCCTATTAATTCTTTTCCTGTTCTTGAATTATAAATACCACCATTATCAGTTGTGAAAAAACTTGAATATGATGGGTGGTAATACTTTGCCATTGTGTGAAAAAGATTACTACAAATATTTATTTATTCAAATTTATTTTTTAAAATATAATAATAACTAATCTTATTTTAATTATGTAGTAATCTTTTTCTATATAAATTTTTTATTATATCTCTTAGAAAATCTATCTGCAAGAGGAGCCTGATCAATTATCATTTCATCTATTAATTTCATTTTATCAATAAACTCTTGTTTGTTAAACTCATCACCTCGAAGAGCTGAACGCAGTTCAACCAATACTTTTTCATATGTTGTAAATGCAATTTGAGACATTTCAATCTTTTTCTTGTAATTCTTCATTTTTGAAACAGAACTCACAAGAACTCCAGCTCCATTTATAATACCCAAGATTATTGGATTCAATGTTATTCCTCCAGCAATAGTTCCTATTACCACTAATCCTACTCCAGACAGAGATAGTGTTTCATCAAGAATTTTGTATCGTTTGAAAGATTTTTTAAAACACCAGTATTTCTTATGGTAATGTTTATAGAAATCTTTGAGAGTTTTGATATCTAATTCTGTTAGTTTGTTATCAATGTGATTAAATTCAAACACGTCCTTCATTTATTCTTTATAATACATAACTACCATTTATCTTTTCTTGCATCATTACTCTATGAAATTGCTCAGAGTCAAAGTCGTAAAAATTTGGAGAAAACATAATTTTATTCAAAACTCCGTCATCAGTAGTAAATTCAAAATCTTGGTCATTTGTGTAATTAGCGTTATTTAATGTTAATGTTGAACTGTAGTTACTAAAGTTAACTTTTGTGACAATTGTATCAACACTCTGAGTCAACCATAAAACAATTTTTTTCCCATTAAAGTTACTTGGTAAAGTAAAAGTATCTCTTTTAAGATTAGAAATTAAAGATAGATAACCAGCAGCTTTAGTAAAAGTTACACTTAATAACCTGTCATCGTCATTATCTGGATTTTTCTTAACTAAAGCAAAATCTTTATTTGGCCAATGATAAAAAACAAAGCACAAAGTATAATTTGTAAAACTACCAGAGGGATTAAAAGTAATAGTATAATTTTTAATATTTAATCCATCTTTTCTTATATCACTTAAGTGTTTATTAGTAAAAGTAATATTTGGAAGAAGAGAATTAAAAACAACGCCAGATGATGTTTTATTTAATCTGTAATTATTTGCATCAGTAAAATCATAAATTTCTTCAAAGTATTGTTTATAAACATAGTTTTTGGTAAAAGGAAATAACTCTTTTACCATTCCAACTGTTGCTGCACTAGTATCCTGACCTTTATCGAGAGCAATGTTAAGTATCTTTTTATTATTTGCGTTAATGTCGACATTGTATTTTACTTGTGTTGGTTTGATGTCAAATGCTGAATGAAAATCATAAACTTTATCTGGGTCGATATTGCTAACTTTGCTCATGATTCCATAAGCAATCAAGTAAACACCGGAAAACTGCATTGGATAGACAGACAAATCATTTCCGTTATTTGGAATATTAACCAAAATGTGAATAAAGAATCTTCTACCAGTTGTCAACTTCTTAAAATTAATTATGACTCTATGGTAATACATAAATTGTGATTGACCTTTTGAATCGATGAATCTATGCTGAAGTTTTTTTACACTTACATTTCCTAGTTGCAATCCTTGTGATGAGTTGTCGTCAACACTTATCTGAGTTTTATGCCACAATTGATAATCAATGTTGAGTATTTCAAGACAAAGGGTATAGTCAGCTCCACCAACTAATCTGTAAAAATTAAACCCCATCTTATACTTATAACCACCTTGAAAATTTTTCAGTATATTCGTATAAAGAACTTTATGATTATAATCGTGAAAGTTTCCTTTTTTGGTTGATAAGTCTGCTATCTTTTTTGGAACAAAACTAGTTCTATTATCTATTTCATCTGTCCATTGAGTTGGACTTGACATCAAAAAAGCAAACTCATCTTTGTAATGACTTGGTTGAACATGTGTTTGGTGAATATGGCTATCAAAATACTTTTTATTTACTGCATCAGCCTCTGAAGAGGGATCTTCAAGATTAATTATTTTATACCCTCCAACATCCAGATCTGAAGTCATTGAGTTACTCCCATCTTTTTTAAAGAAAGAAGTGAAATCTTGATTAGATATGCTATCATCCACATACTTTTTGGGAGTAGCATCTGCGGCATTTGTTGGTGTAAAAAGATTAGTTATTTTATGACCACCAACATCAAGATTTGAAGTCATTTGGTTACTCCCATCTTTTTTCAAAAAAGAACTGAAATCTTGGTTAGATATGCTATCATCAACATATTTTTTGGGTGTAGCATCTGAGTTGTTTGTTGGTGTAATAAGATTAATTATTTTTTTATTGTCCATGTTCAAATCATTTGTCATTTTATTTGATCCATCAACTTTGAGATAAGCAAGATCAGTATAAGCCAATGGTGTTGGTTGGTTATTTCCAGTTGGAGCTGGAATATTGAGTATTCTTTGGTTATTCATGTTCAAATTTCCAGTCATTGTTCTTGTTCCGTCCAATTTCAAAAAGACACTGCCATCAACTTTGGAGTCATCCACATATTTCTTTGTCGCAGCATCATCATTGTCTGATGGTGTTTTGAGTTTTTTGATTGAATACTGGTTTTTCATATCAATGTTGGAATCTACTGTTATTAATGATGTTTTTCCACCGCCAGAATGGGTATCAACATATTTCTTGGTTGCTGAATCAGTGTCTGATGTTGGTGCTCCAACATTTGTCAGTTGTTTTCCAACCATATCATAATTTCCATCTGCGGTGAGATTAAAACCAACACCTGGAGCTCCTTGAATTCCCTTGGCAAATTGATAATGATTAGAAGAATGTTCATTAAATATTCCCATTTTACTTATTGTTTATATAATCAGTAAAGTTTTTTGAAATGATTTTCTTTGGTTTATCGACATAGAGAAATGAGAATGGTTTTTGTGTTGCCGCTTTAAAAACATCTTTATCAACTCCCAATTCAGATGATATTCTGTTTGCTTCTCTTGAAGATGGAAATTCATATAAACAGTAGTGTGAACAATTCACTCGGATATCTTTTGGAGTTTTGTAAAATGATTGGCTCAGATAAATAACTGAGCAATTTTTATGTCGACCTTGAATAAAATAATCAACGATTTGTCTCTGATTTTTATCACAGACATAATCATCAAATATCACAAGTTTTTGATTGTCTTCATAACCCATTTCTGTTACTGGAGTTATTTCATCATTACTCACATTAATTATTTCATAGCCGAGCTTATGTGACATCTCTCTCATTTTTTGCATCAATCTCTTGTACTTATCCTGCTCCAAATTTCGAGCATAAAGATAAATCTCATCATAATACAACAATGGTTTTATTAACATATGATAAAGCAAATTAGTTTTTCCACTTCCACTATTTCCACAAATCAGCATTCGAAATGTATCCGATGGCATGAAAGGAAAAAGTTGTTTGAATTTTTTATCGCTGTTATCATTGCTATCATAATTTGGTATCTCCATTTATATAATTATTATATAAATGGATATTGAAGAAATGAAAAAATACTCTAAAAATAAGATTGAAGCCGATGATCTTATTAAACAGGTGAGACAACGAATAAAAGAAACTACTTGGGAAAAACAGAATCAGAGAGAAGGATTTACTGAGACGTTTAAACCTCTGATTTCTCAGTTTGAAAAACCTGAGGATCCGAAAAGGAAAAATATTTTCACTCAAAACCAGGAAATGTTGCATAATCAGTTGGCTCTTACGAAAGGTCTCAAAGAAAATCAAAAAGCTATTACAGATGGATTTAGTCAGTTTGAACGTTTGGCTGATATGCGAGAGTTGCCTCAGATAGAAAATGAAGATGAAATAGAACCAGATTTAAATCCAGTTAGACAAAAAGAAATCTTAAAATATAACCTTGAAAAAAATTTAAATGAAGAAGATAAACAGAATTTATACCTTCTTGGATATCCACAACCAAATGAACTTTTAGATAAAGATCCTCATGAAATAAACCTAATTTTTAGCAAGTTAAAGAATGATATAAAAACAATGGGTTATGAAATTGGAGCTTTGAAAAGAACAAAAAATAAAACTGAGGAACAAGAAATAAATCTTGAGTTTAACGAATTGAAACAGAAAACACAAAAAAAATATAAAGAAATTCTTGAATTTTACTTACATTCACTTAAATATAAAGAAGGACAGGGTCTTTACTTCTCTCCCCAAGAACTACTTCATAGATTTGAATTACTTAATGGATCACTTGCTGCAGGAAACAATGGTGTATTGCCTGAATACATTCAAATAGCTCATCGACTTAGGGATCATGGGATTATTACTAATAACCAACTTAATACACTCCTTAGAAAAATTATCTAATGGGGGAACCTGCGGTTCCCCCAAAACCCCCTCCCTTGGCTTCGCCGCATTAGTAACCCTCCCTTGTTTTCGCCACATTAATATAATTATAAGATAAATGAATGAAAGCGCTATTCATATTTCATCTGTTAAAAGAGAAAAAATAGGAGTAAACAAACCCCATGATTTCTTGGTTAAATTTAATCCTCCTTTGAAACTTGACCCACAATTCAAGCATTTTCTCGCCTTGGATAGGTTGTCTATGACTTATTCTTGGTACAACATCAGAAGTAATTATGGAAACAATAAAATCAAATACACCCATGATGGAACAACATGGCAAACTATTACCTTTTCAGATGGAATGTATTCTTACTCTGATTTGAATGATTACATTCATCAATACATGGATCAAAAATCTCATCACACAACAGACTCTAAAGGTGTAAAGAATTACTCAATAAATCTGTCTTTTATTCTCTCTACCTATCGAGTACTGGTAACACTTGAGGGTAATTATCAACTTGATTTGAGAGGAACAGATTTTGGAGACCTCATCGGATTTGAAAAGAAACTGGTGACTAAAACTGAGTATGGAACATGACTTCCAAATATTACAAAATCAATTGACTCCCTTAACATAAACACAAGTGCTATAAAAGACTCTGTTGTAAATGGAGTAAATACAAACACAATCGCTGTTATTTCAACTGATAATCTTACAAGGTCATATCCTTTTACTTTCGAACCAAGGAGGACACTGTACTGCCCTGTAAGTTCTAATACTATTTCTGAAATGCGCATAACAGTAAATGATTCACTCGGTCAACCTATTGATCTCAATGGTATTGATTGGTTTATGACATTGCTTCTTCGTCATACTGATCCCATTGATAATATAAATATATAGATAAAATGATGCGACAATCAGAGTTTAAAAAAAAATATGATCCTGACAGAGGAAAGTTTTCAAGAAAACATATTTATGGAGAAGGAATAATGGATTCAGTAAAATCTTTTTTAATTAAAAAACCAACAAGAAAAAAGGTAACATTTGCAGCACCACCTCCCAAACCAACCCCTGCCAGTTCAAATAAAAAAGCTGGTGAAAAAATAGTAAAAATGCTTTCTAAAGAAAATCCACCATCACATAAAACAAAAAGGCAAATGACACAACAAGAAATCAACAATAAAGTGCTACAAATTATGTATGGATCTGGAAGAAAAAAATAATATAATTAATAAAATAAAATGAAGTCTTTTAGAAACCCAAAATATCTTGAAAGATATGAAAATGTTGTTTTTAATCTTGAACAAACTTTACAAGCACCAGAAAATGCCGCCCACCAAACCAAAACAGGCCATAGATTTATAGCTGATAACACAGGTGAAGCTACTCCATTTGATTGGTATAATGCCAGACTTTCAGTACATTTTAAAGTTAATCAACTGGCAGCTGGAGCTGATATTGATGCAGATGGAGATAATATGGGAATAGTAAATGGTTCCAGTTCTCTCATTGAAAAGTTAAGTATCCTGGCAAATGGGCGAGATGTTTATAGTTGTAATTACACAAATCATGTAGTTAATATTAAGAATTTGCTTGAGTATAACCCCTCTTATGTTAAAAGTGTAGCAACAAATGAATTTTATTATCTTGACACATCACGAAATGCTGATAGAGTAAAGTACACAACAAGAAATGTACAGCACGTAAGAAATGCTGCCGATAATGCTGAAGAAAGAGCAAATTTAGTTGAAGGAAATAGTAATACTTACAATAAAGGTTTTGCCCTGAGAAAAGCTTTACTGGGTGACTCAGCAACAGTTCGATGTGAAATTCCTCTCAACAGATATTCATTTTTGAATCACTTGAGGATAAGCTTCTTCCAAATACAAAAATTGAGATAAATATTGAAATAGAAACGGATAACAATCTCATCTGGAGAACTGGAGGAGCAGACTGCAGAGTTATATTAACAAGATTGCAATTGTTTGTTCCAAGGTTAACATTCAACTCAGAAGGACAAAAACTTTACGCCGAAAATTACCTTAAACCTTACAAATGGACTTATCTTAATGAAGTAGTTGAAAGATCACCTAATTTACAGCAGCAAACGGGGCAATTTAGAATTACAAATGGTATCTCAAAACCACGGCATGTATTTGTTTGGATAATTAACACAGCTAATAATAACTCGCAAACAGCAAATCCATTCTTATACAATACTTTTAGTATTTCCACAGATCCTCGAACTTTGAATAGATGTTATCTTGAAGTTGGAAATGGAAATGAATACCCTGATATTGCTTACAAACCTGCAGAAGATCCTTCAAGAGTTTTTAGAGATTTAATGTCTTATGTTTTCGCCAACAATGATTTTCAAGGTGGAACACTTCTTAATAGAGAAAATTTTGAGAATATTTTCCCGTTTGTGTATTTTGATTTGACAAAGCAGAAATTAGATATAAAAGATGGAGTTACAAAACTTGCTTTTCATTATGAGTTATCTGGGGGTACTGCTGCAGAATATAATATTTACGCTCTTATACTTCACGAACGAGAAGCAGAAATAGAACAGAAAAGTGGAAAACTACTTCTTAGAGCATAGAGGGGAACCTACGGAATAGGGGGAACCGTAGGTTCCCCCCTCCCTTGGCTACGCCGCATTAATATAATATAATATATAAAATGACAACTTATATTGAATATGGAGTAACGCTTTCAGATGGACAAAAATCAAAACTGTTAAGCGCAATTGAAAAAAAATCAGCAATATCACTTCGATTAAAACATTCTCATCTTCAAGGACCTGATGAGTTAATGTTAACCCAAAGACAGATAACGAAGATAAAAAAATCATTGGCAAATGGGACAGGAACAGTCTTGAAAATAAGTGAAACACAGATCTAAAGTTTAGTAAAACATGGAGGAAACTTATTTACTAGTTTAGCAAGAATTGGTGCTAAACTTCTTCCTTATGCAATAAAGGGAGTTTCAAAAGTTGCTCCTGAAATTGCTAAAGGAGCTGCAACTGCACTTGGAGAGCTTGGATTAAAAAAACTGTTTGGAAAAGGAATTTCAATCCCCAAAAAGTTTTTTCCATTTTTACCTCCTATTGCTAATGAGTTCACCCAAGCACAAATAGATCAGATTAACAAAGTTTTTAAAACAGGAGGTCGACTTGTTATCAAACCAACTCAAGCCCAAATACAAGGAGGATTCCTGGGAACACTTGCATCAATCGGAATTCCAATGGCACTTAGTCTTCTTCCAAAGTTGTTTGGATCTGGTTTACAGGTTGATAGTGGATTGTCTAGTAACACAAGAGGTGTTTATGTTCCACCCTCACATGGAGAAGGTTATTACCCACCTCCCTTTTTGGGTACTTGGGAAAATACAATAGGAATGGGGGCAAAAAAAACGTCCAAAGGCAAGGGAAAAAAAAAGACCAAAGGTCAGGGTTTGCTACTGGGAAAAAACAGCCCATTCAACTCAATTCTCATAATAGGCTCCATTTTGTGATTAAACCCCTTTCAAACTTTGACCTCATGGAATGGGTGAAAAAACTTGGTATTAAACATCTCAGAGGAATTTACAGTCGAGACCGTTTGCCAAATAAGATAAAAAAAGAATGTGGAATAATCAATCTTGATGATATTCAAGGTCCTGGCACACACTGGGTTTGTTATAGAAACTTGGATTCAGTTGTTGAGTATTTTGATCCATTTGGACTGATAATGTCGAGTAAGGCTTTGAAGTATTTTAATACTTCTGGAAAACATATTGTTTATTCGTTAGATGAAATACAAAATCGCAACACTGTTCTCTGTGGTTATTGGTGTCTTTACTATTTGTTGGAAAGACAAAATGGAAAAAATATTCTTGATGTAATACATAACCCTATTTTGATAATGATAATAGTGATTTTATAAAAGAATATTTTGGTGGGTAAGATCACAACTTTAAAGAATAAATATAAAATTTATATTTATTCTGAATCCACTGGTGCATCCTTTAGCTTTTTAACATTCTCAACTTTTTTTTCCAATTCTTTAACAGTATCAACTATGGAATCAAATTTTGAGTAAATATCAATAAGTCTAAAAAGTTTCTTCTTTTTATCAGACTTTATTTTCAACCAAGAATAATCTCCTCTTCTTATTTTTCCCCACATATCACATTCACCACCCATTAAAACTCTTGAAAGATCTGCATTTTTATTTCTAAGAGTCTCTAACTCATCATTTATTTTTGTCCTTACTTCTTTCTCAAAATCTTTAAGAGTTTTAACATCCATATTTTTTTCTATCTCTGAAAAGAATTTAGCTTCCATTTATTATAAGTTTATACTAAACTTCCCCTTACAACTTGTTTGAGATTATTTGATTTCTCAGATAACTCCACAATCAACTCAAATATTTTTATAAATCGATTATCATTCTCCAATCTTGTTACATTAACATATTCATAACTCTCATTTAATTTATTGTAAATCTTCTCAAGTTCACTTTTTACAAAATTAACCCTTGCTGACATTTTATCTAAACATTATACTAAATGAAAGAATCATATTGCATTAAAGATAAAAGAGTAACTCCTTGCACTGAGCCAAGTGGTTACCAGAAAGATAAAAGAGGAGGGACACAATTTTTTTGTCATTGTGCTGTTTGTGGAATTAAAAAAGTAAGATATGTTAAAATGGGAACAACTGGAGCTGGGGTAAAAAAAACAAAGAGAAAAACTAAGAAAAAGACAAAAAACTAGTTAGCCCGTCTGAGAAGGCGGGCAAAAAAACTGGAGGAGATGTCTTTGACACTGGTGTTTGAACAGCTGCAGAAGCATTTACTGAACATGCTTTGCCTTGGATGGGAAAAAAAGCAGTTGAAATGGGTCGGTATGGAGCAAGTGAATTAATGAGAAATAAAAAACTTCAAAAAAAGGCTGTAAATTATGGAATTAATAAATTGACTCCTTTTATTCAGGCCCATGTTGGATCAGCAATGGACCAACTGTCAACTAAAATTAGACCAAAAAAAAGATATAAAAATAATAGACCCGATTTGGATGGATCAGGAATTGATCCAATGACTGTTGTAAAAAAAGCACCAGATATTGCAATGTCAACTACTCAAGAATTGATACCATCGTTAAAACCAGTTTATGATCGATATAAATCTGGTGATATCATGAAATCAGCTTTTGGATCAGATCATGGACTGGCTTCTGGAAAATTCTGGAGAAGACCCACAGCAGCTGAAGAAGCCAAGATGGGAATAATAAAAAAAGGTTCTAATCCTGAATTATTTTTTAAGTTTGAAAAACCTTCAAGAAGAATGAAAAAGTCAAGATTTTTTGAAAATAACCCAGAAGCTCTGGTAGATATGAATAACATTATTTCATCTAATCCTGATACATGGCCTCAGATATTAAGAACCAAATATCAGATTATTATTGATGAACACTTCTGGGAAAATAATCCTCTGACAAGTTTTGGAAGTGGAGTTGATATTCATAAAGCCATTTTAAAAGTCGCGCCACGTAAAGGATTTACACTTCCTGGTCATAAGTATACTGGCCCCGGTAATCCACTTGAATCTCAATTAAAATATGATCCTCAAACTGGTGAGATATTGGAAATTTTTGAACAACCAACTGGAAGAACAGATGCTGTAAGTATGCAACACGATGTTGATTACTCTGTATGTGCTAATAAACCAAAAAACGAACAAGTTAAATGTAAAAATGAAGCTGATAGGAAAATGGTAAAATCATTAGATTCTATTCCTTGGAAACAGAGACAATGGGGTCATTCTTTGGCTAGAACAATGATTAACACAAAACAAAAACTTGGACTTGGTCTTCAAAAAAACGCGCGTCGGCGTTGAGTAGTGATTGGTCTCAACAATTGGCCGATGAACTTCACAAACCAATCACAAGAAACTTTTCAAAAAGACCAGTAATCTCAAACGGGATTGATGAAATCTGGGCTGCTGATTTGGTTGAAATGCAAAAGTTTAGTAAATGGAACAGGGGGATTAAATATTTGCTGATGGTTATTGATGTGTTTAGCAAGTATGGCCAGATAAGGGGATTAAAAGACAAAAAAACTGAAACTGTTAGTAAAGCATTTGATGATATTTTTGAAAGTGGTCGTAAACCAAAGATGTTGTGGACTGATAAAGGTTCTGAGTTTATCAGCAAACATTTCAAAGATTTTCTGAAGAAAAAAGGTATTAAACTTTATCACACTGAAAATGAAGAAAAATCTAGTGTTGTTGAGAGATGGAATAAAACAATGAAAAACAGAATGTGGAAAATGTTTACTGTGAATAACAACACTGTTTACGTAGATAAGATAGATAAACTGTTTAATGATTACAATAATACAAGACATTCTAGTATTAAAATGACTCCTGTTGAAGCGAGTAAAAAGAAGAATGAGAAAAAAGTTTGGAATAATTTGTATGGTGATTCTATTTACTTGAAACCGGGTAAACCAAAGTTTAAGATTGGAGACCACGTTAGAATTTCAAAGTATAAAAGAAAGGTATTTGATAAAGGTTACACACCAAACTGGACAGAGGAAATATTTGTGATTGATAAAATTATTCCAACAAAACCTGTTACGTATTCAATTGTTGATCTGATGTCGGAATCAATAAAAGGATCTTTTTACGAACAAGAATTACAGAAAGCAAAACAGCAGACTTTTAGAATAGAAAAAATTATCAGACGAGATAACAAGAAAAAAATGGCATTAGTAAAATGGAGTGGATATCCTGATAAATTTAACTCATGGGTGAGTTTCAAGGATTTGGTTAATTTTTAATACAAAATTTGTATTAAAAATAAAGTCCCATTAATCAGTTTCTTCCTCCATGTCAGAAATAACTAAATCTGAGATATTACCATTCTCAACAGTCTCATCATCACTTTCACCTTCTTCCTCAGTTATTGTTAATAAAGATTCCCGAGGTTTCAATGGTTTAACATAACACTCATGAACTTTTATTTGAAGAGATGTTACAGTTTTACTCAAGAATATTCCTTCAACTACCAATGCCATTTTTACATTGCAATACTGATCAGTATACTTGAAAGGATTCAAATCTTTTTTACCCTTGGTCTTGAATAGAGAAAGTATTTTCTTTGACTTCTCAGAGTAAATAAGTTTTGCATAAAGAACTGGAGCAGCTGTCTCATCTTTTCGTGTTTTCTTTTTCCCTTTTTTATCAGTAAATTCAACCTGTTTGTAATAAAAAGGTGAAGACAGGGTTGATGCCATCTCAGGGCCATATTCACTTTCTAGATGTTGGCTACATATTTCCCTAATATTATTCAAAGTATCAAAAAATGCTTTTTCCTTTTCGTTTGGTTCACTATCTTTACTCCAGAGACAAACTGGAATACTATAACCAACTAACTTTCCTGTTTCTTGATTTTTCTTTTCACTTACTCCAAAAGAGAAAAGAAATGGAGTTTCAATTACGAGAGCTCCTTTCTTTCCATTTGGGTATTTGACTTCAATTGGGATTCGTTTGTATTTGATTTTGCTATCCTTTACTTTGAATTCTTTGGCTTCATTAAAAATAATATTTTCTGGTGTGAGATGATCATAACTTGACAACTGCATTTTTATTATTAGAAAAATTATTTCTTTAAACTAATTTTTATTTTTTCTTTTCCCGCATGAAAATAATAATCTTCAATACATCCATCTTCTTCAATAGATCCATCTTCTTCTAATTCCGCAATTGTTTTAACATTATTACTAAATAATAAAATAGTCCTTATTTCTTTATCACTATCATCTTCATCACTATCATCTTTAACATCATCATAAAAATCATAATTATTATCAGAAGATTTATTTAACAAATCATCTTTGTAATTAATAATATAATATTCATCATGAGTACCAGCTGGTGACCTTAACACAAAAATAAAAGTTCTTTCTTCATGTATTTTATTTTTATCAAATTCACAGAACATCTCCTTTAATATTTTTGTAAGAGGTTGAACTCTTTTCCTTATCCTTTCAAATCTTTTACCTTTTGTTTTATTCAACCCATTTACCAAAATACAATATAACATTAAATCCACCTGCAGTTCAGCATAATTAAATTTTCTATTATTATATTTTAAATTTATTAGTTCTTGTACGTAAAGCCCCCCATGTATACCATTATGTTTGTTCATTAATAATTCTTTAATAACATGAAACAAATTAGATAAAGCTTCATTTCTTTTTTCTTTGATATCACTATCATATCTATCTAGATAACCGAAATAATTACAAAACAAAAAATTATCCACGTTTTGCATAAATGCAATATTGGGGTCAATTAAATCATCTTTAATAAAACTAAAATAGTGATCGTAACCCATCTTTTAAAATAAGATTATATAATCTTTAAATAAAATGATCATAAGAGATTAAAACTTGCAAAACTTTCAAAACACTATACCCGATCCCACCCCCCACCCACCCCAATAATTCATAAGATGAATTGACTACCAATTTCCCATCATTTTCATCAATTACCCAAAACACTGGTGTAATATTAAAATCAAACTACTCTATATTGAGTAGTAAGGGGAGGATGACTTTTTCCTAACTTCCAAAATATTCTGCCTAAAATAAAATCCCCCCGCGAGCCCGGCAGGGCGAGCAATACCTTTATCAAATTTCCCAAATTCAATAACTTTGTTAAACACAGGAAGTTTTGGAGACTTCAAGAGAAAAATCTCTTTGAGTATTCAATAACACGATTATCCGCAGGAATTACGTGACATTGAATATTTAAAAAGAGTACAAAAATCTCTTTGAATATTCAATGACACGATTATCCGTAGGAATTATGTGACATTAAATATTTTAAAGAAAACAAAAATTCCCTGATTAACCAGGTTATTTAACTGGGGGGGATGATGAGTTTATTGGGGGGATTTTATTTTAGGCAGAATATTTTGGAAGTTAGGAACAAGGCATCCTCCACTAACTACTAACCTCCTGCGCAACATGCCCTCTGTGGATGTCAGAAAAACAGCTAAGTGGGACTCTTTATTTGACACTTATCAGGTCAAAATAGCCACGTTAATTTATAACATCTACAATTGCATAACTCGAACATGCTTAAAAAACCCCTGGAAGCCAGGTCCCCATCCCTGAGTACATAGCCATAAATAATGTACTTGAATGGAAAAGTCATGGCGTTTGTTGTTTGAACAACAAAAAGGAAGGTGCTTTCAAGTCGTTAATAAAAGGACCATGGGTATGGCCAGGAAGCTCTAATCCCAAGGTCATAAGGAGAGGTTTTTCATTGAAAAACACTCCATCCATGTCAGAAAGCTCACACAAAGCGACTTACATGTATTAACAGAAAAAAGGAGGTGTGAAAGCAAGTATTGCTTATGGACTACTCTTTTTGACTGTATCAAATGGCTGTGAAGGTGATTAGAGACTGTAAAAACCAAAAGTACACATACCTTGGGAATTGACCTTGTACTCTGCAGACATACTCTTTAACGATTTCTCTGTTTCTCACTTGCCTTTCCAGTTCTTGAGCTTTGGAAAGTGTTCTGTAAACAATTAGTGAAACGTTAGGTGCACATTAGTGTATCTTGAAGGGTGGGTATTCTGCAGGGATTACCGTATACAAAGCATCATACAATTTGTGGCAAATTTAGTATTACTTGGTAGGCTTTGGGTTATTTTGGTAAATTGTGTGGTGGACCTTGCATGTCCCCTCTGATTTTGTCAATGGTAATGCTTACATCAGAAAATTCTACCATACACTTTAGGCAGCAAATTGATCACTAACAACATTGCATGTCTTCCTTAACATCTTTCCTTAACAATTAATAAATAATTAAGATAATCATGGAACAAACCTTGCAAAAATCAAAATTCCAGAGGTAAGACGATCAATACGGTGAATTGCTTGATGCAAAAAAATAGAACAAAATACCAGCGTTAACAATACAGGTAAATATAACAGGTTATTAACAGTGTCCCTCCCTTCGTTGTTATCAATAGTTAACAGTGGTGTAACAGACATCCTTTGAATTGATATTATGAGAAAAATCTCTATCTAGTCTCTGGACTATCTAAACTCCTTATAATTGCTGAATTGTCCACTTCTGCGTTAAAAACACAATACTTTGTACATGGAAGGTTCTCATTAGCCTCCAATTTCCTACGGTGGTTACATCCTAAATCCACTATCTGCCACCTGTTCTGAGCAGATACACAAATGAAAGGTTAAGGCTTTGTACAAAGACGAGGCTGACGTTTAACTCTTAAATTTTAATGCCAGTTTCTTCATATGTGTACAGTTATCTTTGGTTATCTTATCTTTTTACAGTTACTAAATCTCGTGTGAAAAATCCTGAATGTTTCTTAAGTTAGAATAAACAGGTTCTGACATAAGTGGCAATAAGCAAAAATTTAGTTCCTTAAAACCATTACATTGCAGCTGGAGTGATAAGACATCTATCCTGAATGAGGAGTAATCATATTTGTCCAAGGTACAGAATTGTTTTTAAGGATTTTACAAAATAAGAACCTGTTTCAAATTTTAGGCTTAGAATGTTCTAGTATAGAGTGAGTCTAACTGGCGAAGAATGTATCATGTCGTGGGCTTCCCTTAACTCCATAAACTCTTTTTCCGTCTCAGAGATTTCAAATAAATTCCTATGGAATAAGAGGTTCATCTGTATTGATTCTCATTCAGTTTATAATCATAAATTAATTGATGCTGGATTTTTAACTCAGGAACCTTTTTTACTTAAATCGAAATTTTAAGGGACTTAGCTTTCGATGCCATTTATACCTCTCGCAAATTGATCATTTTTTACTTGTTAGTCTTGTTGACGCCATCCCAGAGGAATGGCGCAAGCAGTTAAGGGCTAATGGAAACATGACCTCATTAGATGAACACCACATAGATTTGGACAGTTTCTTGATGAATCTTAAAGAAAAAAAGATTAATACAGATAATATCCAAATCTCTTCCGAGCCAATGGCTAGGAAAAAATATAACACAAATTAATGTTTAACACTGAGACCTTTCAATTAGACTGTGAAAGTGTTTACTCATTACCCTTCCAAATAACGCTGGACACAAAATTAAGAGAATTTCAATACAAATTACATCATAGAATCTGTTATACAAATGCCATGCTGTTCAAATTTGGTTTAGTTGACTCTCCTTTATGCTATTTCTGCAATGAGGAACTAGAGACACTGGACCATTTCCTCTTTCACCGCGAAAAGGTTAACACTTACTGGACTGAGCTTAACACCATTCTCAAGTCGCAAGACCTACAATCATGGACACTTTTGCGTTTCTGGGGCGTTTCCCAATTCACACAGGTCCAACCTCTCCCCTTACCCGACAAACAATGTTGGACGGGTGAATATTTCTTTATTTGACTTATTTATTTCAGTATTTATTTATTTATAGATTTTACAAATGCAACAATTTTCTTGTATTGCTGCTATTTAACAAAAAGAAAACTGTAATATTGCACTATTCATTTCAATACAAATGTATGACTTCAAAATCCTGTCATCACAACCACAGTAACAAAATGAAACAGCAAAAATAAAGTGGATCACAACCCACGAAATTATCGCAATCCAAAGACTTTGACCCCTTGAAGTAATTTTCTTCCTTTTTCTGAGAGGTCCCCAAAATAATATGACCGGATTTGACAGCAGCATGAAACAGAGTCATTTTGGGTAAGAACGTATGGGTCCATGAGGTGTTCAAGGTGCTCGGTTCAGTTGACATGTGAGTGGTAAATGAATTAAATGGCCCAGAGATCAGTAAGTGACCTCTTTAGCCAGAATATGATTAACAAAGTTCATAAAGCAGAACCAACAGAAGGTATGCTCCTTTTTGAAAATTTAATCAAATGATTTTTTAAGCCTTCTAGAATTTTCGATTTACGAGAAGAGCATGTGGATTTTCCTTCTTATTTTTGGTTTAAGAAAAAAAGTTATGAATTAAGGAAAGAGAAAAAAACACAACTCTGGTCGACCAGACACTTGATCACACAAGCCCCCAGTTCTATCCAGTGATATATCTTGCTCTTGTCACTTTGCTAACCTTTCCTGTGTCGACCTGCGCTGCGGAACAGTCTTAGTGGCATGAGTGAGGAAAGGCTGTCCCCTTTGGCAATACTTTACATACATAAGCACAAGAATGTGGGCAAAAAGTAGTTTCCGAATTTTTCGTTCTAAAGGGAGATGTCTCGCCTTTTTCTCGTAGCCACATTTACAGTTTCTAATACACTAATATACACTTATATCAATAGCACCAAAGGTAGACAAATAAACAACAAAGTTACTGAAAAGTTTTGTGATGTCTTTTTCCAGTGAATTTTAATTATGTCAATGTGCTTTCTTTGTTTGCGAGTACATGACTAAGTTGGGCTTAGTCGGGTTTCGCGTGGATTTTTTCCCCTTTTGTAGCCTGATAGATCAGTTTGACGCTGTTGCATAAGCAAGGTTTCAAGTATCGAGTATCGTCGATGTACTTGTATTTGCATGAGATTCAAAAGGGTCTAATGTTTCCAGATCAAGTGCAGCTGCTCATGAAAATGCAAGGTTACAGAAAGTTCTTTCGGAGAAAAAGGTGGAACAATTAAAAAGAGGTAAAGAAAAGAGATTAAAGGAAGAACAGTTAAAGTCAGAAAACCAAATTGCAGAAGCTGAGGATGCAGTGGGATTGGCTAAAACCAAGGTTCAATTTTATGACGAGCTTGAAGATCCCCTTGGAGTTTCTATTAGCAGAGCAAATAGTGTACAAGTCCTAGGCTGTGAGGAACAGCTTAGCAATAGTAAACTAAAACGCATTAAGGAATCAACAGAAGAGAAGGAAAGCTGGAAATTGTGGAAAATAGACCCAAGATAAAGGATGAGAAGAGAGAATTGCAGGTGACGGTTCCATTGTTTAGCTAAACCCCAGGTGAAGCAGCAATGTCAGAGCCTAGTGTTAAGGAGTGTAGTCCGAATCCTGAAGCAACCCCCTTTATTAATAGAGCTTTACCGCCCGATTGAGTTTGTCAGCCTGGTAGTGTATCATTTCGCACACCTGCAACTGAGACTATGATGGCAAAGCTTACAACCAATATAGACTCAATAGTAACTAAACCTAGTCTCCCTCCTTTGGATGTTGTCAAATCCTCTGGTAATCCTCAGCGAAGCCCGATTTACACTGACGAAATGGATGAGTAACAGTCAAGAGGTGCTGTCCAAGATACCTGATGCAGACCATGTGAAGCCAACGGTGGATTTGGATCTTGAAAACCACCCAGTAGAAAGAACACTAGACGTGCAGTGGGATGTGGAGAAAGATGCTTTCTTATTCAAGGTTTGTGAACCCCACCAACCACATACTAAACAAGGAATTCTATCAACAGTAAGCTGGCCGTATGATCCCCTGGGATTTGTTTGCCCAGTTGTCCTGCAAGCAAAGAAGATTTTGCAAAGCCTGTGGAAACTAAATCTGGGATGGGACGCTCTGATAGTGCGAGTTATCACAAGTTCAAGTACTGCGCTGCCACCTGATCAAAAGCAAAGTAGTTGACGTATCCCTTCATCTATTTTCTGATGCCTTAGAAGATGCCTACGGTATGTGCTCCTATGTCAGATTTGTCTATGCTTGTGGAACTGTAAGATGTTCTTTCCTTGTTGGAAGGGTGAGTTCACCAGTGAGACCAATTTCGATTCCAAGGCTTGAGCTGCAAGCAGCGACATTATGAAGATGTACAGGGTGCTTGTAGATGAGCTGACTTACAAGATAGGCAAGGCTACATTTTGGTTGGATTCTCAGACAAAGTTGCAGTGTATTAAGAATGAATCTAAGCGATTTCAGACATATGTTGCTAACCGTGTGGCTGAAATACGTGAAGTTGCATCACCTTACGCGTTAACCCTGCCGATAATGCTTCGTGTGGCTTAAAGCCTCAGAAACTTTCTCGTCAGCATTGATGGTGAGAGGACATGAATTCCTTTGGAAAGCAGAGGAGTGCTGGCCAGGTGTAGTAACGTATGGAGAAGTACCAGACAGTGACCTGGAAGTGGCAAAGTTCAGCAAATGTTCATCATGTAGGAACATGTGTTGGCATTCATCCCAGTGAGTGCAGTGAGAATGACAATGCGTCAGATAATAGTCATGCAGGTTTGAGTAGGCTTATAGAGAGCTGCAGCTCATGGTTAACCCTGCAACCCCGTGTAGCATGGGTAGTGCGATTTTGCCAGTAGGTCACTGATTTGAGGATTGCCCATTCTACCGGACCACTGACTTAATCAGTCAACTCAAGTAATTGTTCGCTGTGTTCAAGATGAAAACTTTCCTAAGATGTCAAGGAAATGAACAAGTAGATGGAGTACTACAGTCAGGAGGACGATTGCAGAAAGCTGTGGTACTCTTGTGGGATGAGAACACCCAATGGTTCTACCAAAGCACCATCACGTGAGCCAGTTGATTGTTCCTCACTACCATGAGTCTGCTGCACACAGTGGAAGAGAACAAACTGTATGAACTGCGAAAAATGCTCTGGATTATTGGTGGAAGGGGTCTAGTGAAGAAGACTATTAGAAGCTGTATCAAGTGCTAAAGACTGAATGCTAAACTCTTGGAGCAGTTTATGGGGTTGCTACCAAGAGCAAGGCTAGAGGCGTACCATCCTCCATTTACTTTTACTGGTGTTGACTTGTTCGAACCACTAACAGTTAAGTGAGGCCACAGAAAACGCGAAAAGTTGGGTATGTTTGTTTCGAGTGATGCCCTCACTCGAAACAGATCATTTCATTATGATTCTTCGCCAATTCGTTTGTAGAAGAGGACCGCCTAAAGAGATTTGGTCTGACAGGGGCACTTTGTAGGAGCCAACAGTTGAAAGAGTCTATTGTGCATTGGAACGAGGAAAAGATTGTTTATTGTTTATTGTCATTTTTGCCATACACAAAATAGAAAAGATTGATCGCCAGTTACAGCAGAAGGGTATCAACCGGATCTTTCAGCCTCCTGCTGCCCCCAATACGTCCAGAGTTTAGGAAGGTCTTGTACAGATTACGAAGAAGCATCTAAAGAGTGTAGTTGCAGATGGGCTACTCAGTGACATTGAACTTAGAACACTGTTAGCTGAGGTGGAGTCCATAGTTAATAACCGTCCCATAACCACTGTTTTGAGATGATCCTAAAGATTGTTCAGTGCTGACACCCAACCATTTCCTTCTTCAGAGAGCCACTCAACTTCCACCTGGAGTATTTGTGAAAGGGGATCCATTTTCCAGGAAGGGATGGAGAAAGGTGCAGTTCCTTGCGGATCACTACTGGAAGAGGTGAATAAGAGAATATTCGCCGACTCTTCAGAAAAGACCAACGTGGGTCAAGTCAAGGAGAAATGTGCAGACTGGTGACCTGATACTTATAGCAGAGGATAATGTGTTGTGTAACAGATGGCCAATGGGATGGGTGATGGAAGTGTTTTGCAGAGAAGACAGTCTGAGGAGTACGAAAAAGTACGGTCTGTCAAAATCAAAACAGCAGGCCGCTTGTTCTACTGCTGGAGGAAGGTTCTTAAATAGACATGTTTGTTGAGTTTTTTAAAGACACTAATTAAGTTAAACAACCGAAATGCTAATTACAGGCCTTTATGCCAAAAGGAAAGCTGAATTATTCAATAACTTTTTTCACAGTGTATTTAGTGAAAGGTCTGGAGAGATGGTTTATGAGGATGTTTCACATTTCACTGAGAGTACGGTTGATGACTTATCATGTTCAGTGGCTGATGTTTATAAAGTTCTTAGTTCCATTGATGTAAACAAAGCGAATGGTCCCGATGCACTTTCACCTAGAATTCTGAAGGAATGAGGTGCTGAGTTGGCACCATCTGTTTAATAGCTGTTTAATTTCTCATTGGAACATGACAAGTTACCAAGTGTCTGGAAATCTGCCAATGTTGTTCCAATTCATAAATCTGGTGAATGCAATTTGGCTGAAAATTATCGACCAGTTTCTCTAACAAGTATTTTAGGGAAGTCTTGCAGCGTATCATCCATAAACATATGAAGTTCTTAACACATCATAGGGTGCTGAGTGCGAGCCAGCATCGTTTTAGAGAAACTCGTTCATGTGTCACTCAACTTGTTCAGCTGCTACACTCATGGTACAATTCTCTTGAGAAAGGTGACAGTCGACGTAGTCTTTCTGGATTTTGCAAAAGCCTTTGACAAGGTTTCTCATCATCACTTGCTTTATAAGTTGCAGTGTTATGGAATTCGGGGTCATTTGTTTTCCTGGTTTCAGGATTATCTGTCAGACCCTACACAAAAAGTCATTATTGGAAGTCATTCATCAGAATGGCTGGAGGTGTCCTCTGGTGTTTCTCAAGGGAGTATATTAGGGCCACTTCTTTTCCTGCTGTATATAAACGTCTTCCCCCTTAAGTGTAAGCTGTAGCACGGAGCTTTTTGCTAATGACAGTGTACTCTATCGTAAGATCGCATCTGAAGATGATTGTGTTGATTTCAGGATGACCTCTTGTCTGCCGCCTCCTGGTGCGACTTGTGGAAGGTCATGCTTAAGTCTGAAAACTGTAAGGTACAAACATGTACATACCTACATGTATGGTACCAAGTCTAAATGTCCTTTAGTTCCTCAGTATGTGATAAATGAGAATAATCTGTTGGCTGTTGACAAACATAAGCACTTGGGCATTTGGATTGAATCTTCTTTAAGGTGGGACTCTCATATCAACTTCACTGTTGGTAAGGAAAATGAAGTGTTGGGTCTAATGAAGAGAACGTTTGGGTCGAAAGATCCTGTGGCAATCAAAACAGCTTTAATGCTTTGGTTCGTCCTTTTCTGGAATATGCCTGTCCAGTGTGGAACCCATATTTGGTTAAACACATACACAGTATTGAGTCCATCCAGCGTTGTGCTACTAGATTGCTATGTGGATCTTATAAATCTTACTCTGAAAGGCTCTAAACAGGTCGATATCGGAGCTTAGAAGGAAATACCTTTGCTTTGTTCAACTTTACAAGATAATTCATGGCTATTCTGATATTGACTATTGGATCTGACTGGCCCGACAAGAACTAGGAGTAGCCATGACTTTAAACTCAGACCTAGAGCAGCAAGGACAAACTATTTTAAATTTTACTTTTTTAATCCTTACGTTAATGACTAGAACTCTGTACCAAACTCCGTTATGTCTGCTTCCAGCTTGAACTCTTTCAAAATTTTATTACTTAATTATCTTTGTAAATAGCCATATTTTATCATTTCTTACTGATTTTGGATTTTCGTTCTTTTTATTACTTAATATTCAAGTAGTTTAATTAGTCTTTTTTTATATAATGTATAGTTACATATTAGATATTTTATTCCTTATTGTTTCATCTTTTATTTTTGGAGAGCAGTTTTTATATGGGAATTCAGCTTCCCCCTATTGCTTTCCTTTACCAACTGTACTTATATATATATATTTATAATTTTTTTGTTGCACATTGGTAAAAAGTATCATTAAACTTAAACTTTGTTGGGGCCGCTATGTCATGTCTTTTTCCCACCAATTTTAATTATGTTAATGTATTTTCTTTATTTGTGAACAGGTTACTAAGTTGTGGTTCACAAAATTTTGAGCCTAAGCGTCGATGTTTTTGTGTAGATTTTTTCTTTTTGAAGCTTGGTAGTTCAGTTTGATGCGGTTGCATAAAAAAGTTTTCAAGTATCGAGTGTTGTCGATATATTTGAATTTGCTTGTGACTGAGTGGTGAAAGGAAATAGTGGATTAAAACAAGATTTACTAGCAACGTGAGGACTAGAAATTTTTGTACCGAATGTGTTACCTTCTTGTCAAAGTAAATCATAAGTTTGCTTTTTTTCATGCTTTGATTTATGCAACTTTCCCCTGGAAATTATGGGAAATAGGATTTCTGAGGCCCTAAAAACAAAAATGTTCCCAGACCCCACTAATGCCTTGCGCCTTCGGCGTTTGTCTCACTATACCTTCCTGTGCATACCTAAACAGAAAAACCACACTACACCCCTGAAATGCACACTAACATTATGACTCTCTACAGTGATACTAGGTATACAGGCAAAGGATGGGTGACCAATACCATCTGGGACATGTACCAACTTGTTTTAAAATCAAATGTCAAAGAACAGACATTTTTAGAAGAAGAAATAAAACATCACAGAAAGGCATCCTTTGTTTTTGTCCAAGTTCATTAGTGGAATGCAGGGGCGGTTCTAGGGGGAGGGTGCAGGGGGTGAGCACCCTTCCTGAGATTACCCGTGGCTTTTTAATAGACCATTTTACAGTTGTGCGCTTAGTATCTTTGCCTTTGAGTGGATGTGAGGCTGGGGTTGACCTTGTTTTGAGACAGACCTTTTTTCCTTTTCTTATGAAATTATGCTTAAACACGTGGTTAGCATAAGAAAACCATGATTTACATGATAAAGCAGAGAGCGTTATATGAAAACAACTACAGCTTCGTTTTCCTTTGAGTGGATGTGAGGCTGGGGTTGACCTTGTTTTGAGACAGACCTTTTTTCCTTTTCTTATGGAATTATGCTTAAAAACAGGTGGCTAGCATTGGAAAACCATGATTTACATGACAAAGCAGAGAGCGTTGTATGAAAACAAGGTCAACTCCAGCTTCGTTTTCACCCGTTACTGTAAAATGGGCTATTAACACTGTGCAGTCTGCTTCACAGTTATACAAAATCTGCTGTATTGTTTGATATGTATTCTCAGCAGCTCACGTTATGTTACTGCTTAGTCCAAAGCCTTCTTCGTTGTCAGTTATACCATTCCTTAGTGGTAGACTCTCTCCTAAGAAAAATCCCGGATCCACCCCTGGAGTGTATGTAAGTGTTTCAAAAAAAGCATTTTGTACAGGAAGCCTGAAGCGCATGCATCTATCCCATAAATGAGCATGGGCTGATGCAAATTGAACGGGCTCCGGTTTCTGAAAAGCCGATTAATCTATCCTCTATCCTGTTGATAGTATCCCATGCTCTTTTTGCCTGATCTTGTTTATTCCTAGATTAGTCTTAGTCGTGCTTTCAGGAACAGAATCAAATTAATAATATTTAGTCCGTGATTAATGATTATACAGATCTCGGATTTACACTAATTGGCTTTCCAGGAACCGTGGTCTGAATTTTTTGTCATTTTTTCCCTTCTTGTCAGTATTTGGGTTGAGTTAAGGTACATGTGGAACTATTTTGCGTACATTTGCTGGGATTTAAATCTGCAAATGCATCATAAATGGCGAATCAGTGACTGTTAATGCTTGTGCTTGCAGTCCCTGAGGAAGCTCTATCCTGCGTTCAAAACCCTTACCTTTCAAAAAAATACTCCCCCACTGAAGCAACACCACAGTTTCTTTAGAAACTTAAACCCTTCACCTTTTCTACTCTACATTTTTTTAAAGAAACTGTATCCATCTCATATATTTAATGTAAATGTACAAAATTAATGTTTGGTGCCCCTTTTGGGCAAAGCCCTGCTATGTTAAGAACAAGACCAATGAGATGCCCATGGTTACAGTCACTCAACATCGTCACTTTCAAATTAGAAGTTAAAAATTTCCTACAAGAGTTAACGTTTTGCAGCATTTTTGTGCAACTGTGCGTTTTGCAATCAAATATGAGGTAACTCTTTGCATATTCAGCAAGTCTTAAATGACTTATTGCGTTCAAATGGCAATGCCTGACATCAAAATAGGGGGCCGGTCTAATGTAAGATCCAAGTGTGACAGTTTTCCATAATTTGTTTTTCCTTTTGCATAGGTTTATTAGTTTATAGTTCATTTCTTCCTTGGCTAAGTTTCTTCGTCTGAATTTTGGTGTTTTTTATTGTCAGTTTTCTATCCCTCGTTAGCGTTTCTTTACGTTTCACTTTCATTAGCGCCTTTTTTAGCTTTCTTTTATGCATATTCAACCGCATTTTACATTGCAGATTTGTAGTACACTTTTCAGTTAGTCCACACTTAGTACCTTTCATCAGTTTGTTTTCAGTTCTTCTGGATTGTGCCCAATTTAGGAGTGGCTCCAGGGATGAAAACTGGCATCAAGGACTTAAAAAAGACCAAAATCCAAGGAGGCATTCTTGTATGGAGCTTTTCAGTAGAACCTAACAAAGGACACTTACTAAAGAGATTTGTTAATCCATGTTCTTTACCGAGTATAAACACCACAGTGTTGTGTCTGTACCTTCCGCAAGGATGAACCTAACAGTAATAGAAATAAAATGAAAATATGAAATATAAATTGTATATATCACTTTGTTTTTTTAAATACTCTATTCTGTTCTTGTACATAGTGTAACTGCCTGAACCAGTTGGCTAGTAGAAATATTTCATTTTAGTTCTACTTTTCTTCTCAGGTAAGGAAGCAACTCAAACTTTTAACAGTTCCATTTAAGCCACCACGCTGTTGTTTCACTTCGTGTCTATAATCATACTGAAACAATTATTCTTTACAATCTCGGTGAAAAGTGGCTTTAGGAGTATTTACCTCGCCGCATTAGCCACTATTCACCTTGATTTCAAAGAATAATTGTTAAGTATTCTATGAAAGATGATGCTTCCATAATGATAGTACAAACTAGTAATATGTGAGTCGCAGGAACTTGCGAAGCGGCTTTGGGGGAACCACAAGAAGTAGGAAGAAAGGGAAATAAGGCAATGGGGAAGAAAATTTATAACGAAAGTTTTTTTTCATTTAATGGAAAAAAACTTACGCTAGCTAAAGAAACAAAACAAAACAAAACTATAATAACTTAAAAAAATAAACGAAAAGTAAAAAAGACAAAGAAAAGAAGACGAAAAGAAAAAAATTGAACTCAGGACCCCTTAAGCATCAGGCCACGTCGTTACCACTGTGCCACATGGGAACACACCATGGATGAGCTGATAATATTATATTTAAAGCCTTTCCCCAAATTCCACCAACACGTCGTGTTTAAGCTGAACAAGCCCTATTAAACATGAATTCAAAGCTATTTTTCAGGAGAATGACCGGTGTTTTTCAGTAAAAAAAATGAACTTAAACCAATTTCATCACAATTAAAGAACAGATGCCCAACAAAGCTGCTACAGTATAAACTCATAAACCAGCAAAACGTGTTTTGTTAAATCAATTTTCACTCATACCTTAAGGCTAATGATCCAAATCACTTCCATTTTCTCTTAAAAGTACTTTTGTCTTCGAAATTCATCCCAAAAATCACTTTTTGACTCCTAAAACGGGCGCTAAAAAAACAACCCGATAGAAATTTGACCAAAGCAAGACAATGCAAGACTATCGGTTGCCTGGAAACAAGTAATGAAATGATGACAAGGAAAACACCAACCAAACTTGGTAGATTTATTAAAAACCATGCATTTGTGAGGCGCTTTGAGGCACTTTGCACCTTACTCTGCTCGGAATAATGATATGAAAATGATAGTGACATTCAAGGAGCTAGCTTGCAGGGCCAAGTATGAAATGGAAGTGGGATGGGATGGTATGATATGGTATTATACTTTTTTGACAGAACAAGAAATTGTAAATGGTAATAAATATATTCTTGTAGTAAGAAAGTGGAAAGCAAGTTGGGTGAACAAGTAAGCCCCATCTAAGAGATTCAACCAGCAACACATACTTATAACAGAAACGATCAATAAAGATTACAGCAATAACTTACAGGAATTGAAGATGGTTTATTGAGTACAACGATACTTTCATTCAACTCAACAATCTCGAAAGGATCACCAACAACAGGTGGTTCATGTCTAAAAACGAAATAATACTGCTCAGTATTATGGATATTCTAGCACCTCCCGCACTAGTTCATCACTGGAAAACAAACACAGTAATAAAATAATTAACGATTAATTAATGAGGCCGAGTATCTAATAAAGAATTATGAAGATCAAGGAGGGTGTTATCCTTCAAAGCCATAGGCCGAGGCGGATAACACCCTCCGATATCTCCATAATTCTTCATATGATACAAAAGCTGAATTCAATAATGTTTTATTATTGATTCAATTTAATTCCTGGTTTAACAACACGGCTAAGACATGCTTGCCTCCATCGATGTTAAGTTCATCTTCGATAGGGCACATTTATGGCTGTTCAGCACTTTTGACGTCGTCGATTCATTAAACGCAAAATTTTTCCAAATTTGGTCATCAGTAGCTGGTTAAGGTGAATTATCCAATCAGAATCAGGGGAAATATTTTGAATGAATAATAACACTCTATATTACCTGCCATTACTTTTTAAAATAAACTTAATGTCCTTTTCATTTGAAAAGTTTGAAAATATCTTAATATACTTTATTTTAATTACTTCTGGTATTGAAAATGGTCATCCATGATTTTGACTGTATAGGTAGACTGTAAAGGTACAAATATTCATTTTAAGTTTTTAAGTAGGTGAAAAATAGATATTAAAGCTAAAAAATGAAGAAGCATTTGATACAATTTTAAATTATCACTTGAAAAGGTCCACAAGACTATCCCACTGGGACCTTTGCCTTTCTATGGTGGAATACCAGTAGTTGGCAGATCTATACGACCTATATATAGTTCTGTTTGGGCCACCTATGCAAAAAATGTAGTGGAGTAGAGGATAGAAGAAGAGTCATGTCCTGGTCCTCCAGGTAAGGGGTTGGGCAATGGGCAAACAAAAATACTCTCCTATAAGACCTGGTGTTGTCAATGTGACCTAACATTGGGACACAGAGGTGAAAGTTGGACAACACGTGAAGAAATGAATAATGCCTAAGCTGCTGATGAAATTGCTGTCACCAAATGTATGTCAAGATTAAGTAGCATAACATCAGCCTAATGCTTGAGTGTGGCAAGTTTGCCCAGGTGGTTAATTAAATAAAGGGTATGGGATCAGCATCCTAGGGCGAGTGAAATAAGGTAGAAATCTGTGGAAAGATGATTAGCATCACTTGAGAAACTGTGCTTTACTCTGGAATGTGTGAAGGTAAATGTCATGGGAGAGGAATTGGCTAAATCTTGTTGAACCATGCAGCACAGAGTCTCTGGAACGAGATTTTGTGCCCGAGAAGATCTTTATGGCCGTGTTAACCTCAAAGTGGCAGCAGGTCACGGTTATAATTATGGAGTTTACAGGCAGAGAGAATGCGATGGGTATGGAGTGAGAGCTAACCCCCTGCCAGTCTCCAAGGCTCGACATGTCAACCAAACTTGATCAACGCTCTACCTTGGGAAGCTGTACTCGATTTGTCTGTTCTCGAGCTCGACTCGACAATCAAGCTTGCCAAGCATCGAGCTTGCTCTAAGTTATCGAGCTTGACTTGCTTCCCTTATACTTATTGTGCTTGATAAGCCTAGGCTGAGCTTGACTTGATTTGCTCATTCTTATCAAGCTCGATGACTTTATGGAGCTCGGTTTGTCAAGGGAAAAAATGAGAAAAAATGGAAAAGCATTACGATAAAAAAAAAGTTTGGATCATACCCTATCCAACTTGTTTGTTTAAATATGTTTATGTCTCACACATATGTAAACAATGCAAATTCTATCATTAATCATCTTCTTTTGTTTTGCGGATGCTGGTGTCCTCAAATTTCTGATTGGCTGAGCGGTGTATAACATGTATACCTCACTAATTAAAAAAGAGTGATAGCCCAGGACCCAAACTGGTGTGCACGCTTTGATGTATTATTTTGGGGAACGTGAATGTGAACAAAAATGGCGGAAAGTGACGGAATGTTTTGGGAAACGTTTGCTTATTCCCTCTCCCTCCCCCACTCCATCTTGTGACTGCCTTGGAGGCTGTTTACAGGATGATGGGCCTAGGGTCTATATGAGGTGAGGAGTTCTTCAAAGCGACAGATTATGGTATCCCTAAAGTAGAAGAGCAAGTGATCCGTTTAAAAAGTAATTTATCATTCAAGGGTTTATTTACATTCTTCTTTGCTTAATTTTTCCCAAGTGGGCAGCACATAATGGCAATCCCTGATGTTAGATTTAACAGACAAAGACAATCTCTCCTACAATGACATTTGTCAATTATTGAGATCTAAATAACCAAATCTGAGAGGCATTTATAAAAAAAGTTTCCATCTACATGTTAGATTATCCTATTGGGCAACTTAGTGTTTTCAAAATAGCAAGAATTTTAGTATTACATGTTCCCTGACAATATGATGAGACACTCGTAGGGTTCCCCTGTTTTAGTAACAACTTTCAGACGTTCGACTTGTGTTATAAAAATCAATTCCACGACTAGCTTAACATGAAATCATTAAGACATTATCAAAGAGGAGTCTATAAGGTTCTATTGTTAAATTGATATCATTATATTCATAACATAGTATGGACATGCGCTTCATTGTCCAATTTTAGTCGTCCATGTTTTGCTGTAAGGAGCACAAATTAAATCTAATCATGTGGCTCTAAGGACCAAGAAAAAGCAAACATAACATTTTAAAAGAGAAACCAGGGAGTAGTGCAATATGTTATTTTTACGCCGTTTTGGTGGATTCCCTTGCAGAAAGTGGATCCTCTTCATTAATATGCATATAGGTCAAGTCTATGACATCACCCATTGTTATAACCTGGGGAAAAAATGCATTCCTCCACACTAATTAAGTGCCTAGTCACTGTCTTCCTGCATACTAATTCGGTATAGGTTTACTAATGAGCAAATACTACAACAGGCACAATACTGGCTTGCCTCGGCTTGCCCGTGAAGTAACTTGAGCCCGGTTTTCGGACTGTCTATGAAAAGCAAAATAGGAATAAGAGAAGCGATCACCCAGTAACCCGAGAAACGGCTTCCTATATCTTAGTTTACCGCTAAAACTCAGACGTATAAACAAAACACATAAAGAAAGTGGAGTTGAAAAGTATTTCAATTCAGGTTACGTCTTCTTATTTAGCGCTAAAACTCAGATATATAAACAAAATCCACGCACATATACAAAAAGTGGAGCTGAAAACTCTATATTTCAATTTTGTCTATTACAGAACTGTTTTCTCCGGTCTATCTCGAGAAAATGAAAAACTAATGAAGTCTCAACGTTTCACTCATATTTTATTCCTTTTTCCACAATTTTATTATTTTCGCTGCTCATTCTTGAATTACCTCCTCCACAATTTAAATATTTTCCCTCAAAGGGAATCCACCAAAACAGCGTAAAAACAACATAGTACACTACTCCAGGAATTACGAAAATGTTCTGGGTTTTCAAGTTTGTTTAGCTTGGTATTGCTCTGTGCTGTCATCCCCATAAGAAAGAATGATGGTGAGGTCTTTTCTTTTATTCTTAAATGTGTGGTATATTAATGCATTACCTACAAAGCTGAAGGTAGTAAATATAGTATAAAGAGAGGTGGAGATACAAGGGATGCAAGACACCATGAAACTACATGCTTCTTATATTGCATATCTTCCTTGATAGGTTGACTCAAATTTCAGCATGATGTTGTGAACTACACAAGCCAATTAGAATGTAATTCAAAAAATGTTTATCCCTCGACCCACAAGAACTCCTCACCTATTATAGACCCTAGGCCCATCATCCTGTAAATAGCCTGCAAGGCAGGCACAAAAAGGCAAGGGAATTAGGGGGAGGGAGAAAAGCGAAAGTGGGAATTAGGAAGCATTTACCAAAACATTCCTTTGCTTTCTGCCATGTTTGTTCACATTCACGTCCCCCCAAATAATCCATAAAAGTGCACGAGCTCAGTTTGGGTCCTAGGTTATCGCTCTTTCTTATGAAGTGAAGTATACACGGCTCAGCCAATCAGGAATTTGAGGATGCCAGTGTCTGCAAAATAAAAGGGGATTATTATAGAATGCACAAAAATATTTAAAAATAACAAGATGGATAGGGTATGATCTGAACTTATTTTTCTCATCTTAATGCTTTTTCATATGGTCATCGAGCTCAATAAGTAAAAGTGAAGCAAGTCCAGCTCAGTCTACGTTTATCAAGCTCGCTAAGTAAAGGCCAAGCAAGTCGAGCTTGGTCTATGCTTATCAATCTTGGTAAGGATAAGCGAAGCAAGTCAAGCTCAGCTTAGAAGCAGCAGATTGCTCGCTATTCAATGGGAACAAACAAAAGGAAAGATCAAAGTAAACCCGTGGATAATAATTGCTTAGAAAATCCTCTTGCCCACTCCCACATCTTTGACCTCGGAGCTTTCGCGCCACTGTATCTCAACCACAAATGAAGAACACACCAAACAACCAGCCAAATAAGTACCCTATTATCTGCTACGCAGGCTATTACTAGTAGTAGAGAAGTGAACTGCTCAGGAAGCAATCGTTTTTTTGTGTTACATTTTATAATGAAAACTACTGATAGGTTGTACACTTCAACACCTTGATAAATTTCCAAGCCCAATATGATAACAGGTTAATGTTAAGTTAACACTTCTTAGACGTAAACACTAATAATATGAATAACGTTTCAGCAAAAAATAAGAAACAGCATTATAAACAGCAGTAATCTTTTTTATTTTGGAGTCAAAGCATAACCTCGACCATGATACTTGGCATGTACAGAAATTTTAGTTGAGAAAGGCCTTACCATCTTAGAATGTCTCCATCCCAAGGCATAATTAGCTGGTATTTCAGCATTTATGCCTTTGGAGGCAACCTGTTGAAGCAGATTGCAATTCATATTTTGACCCCTCGCTACTGCAGTCTCTGCTAGGGAGGGCAGATACTTGTTGCACATATACATGTACATGACCTACAGAAACTGTCCGAAATGGATGCTTTCACAGCAAACATAAGCGTGACAGGGTTCTCTCATGAGGATTTGTGAGTAAACGCACAGCTGAAAAGCCCTTTGGCAGAAACAAACTATGTTGTTTTCATATCAGGCAATGAGTTCAGTTCAAACTGAAGAGCAGATCTCTGTCAATGCAAAGTGAGCAAGTGAAACAGCATATCTAAACCCATCACAAAAACTCTTTTGGGTACCCACCGGTTTAAAAAAGAATGCAAAACAAAACAAAGAAGGCTCTGTGTGCCTCGGAGTTCCAAGCAGTCAGCTCCCCAGGGTTTAAACCCAGTGCTTTAAAAAATAGTTTCTTCAACAGGCTCTTTTTTAAACACAAAGTAGCAATTTATTGTTAAAATGGTTTATTAATATTAATGTTAATACTGTTAGTACTGTATACAGAATTTTCAACTTTTGTACACTTTTAGCTTTTTAAATTGTTTTTACCTTTTGCAAAATGTAAGTTTTATTAGTTTTAGCATGTATGTTTGCTTAAAAAATAATGACGTTAAGGCCTAAAAGATTGATGCTCCAACTAGAAGTGTTAAAAATGGTTGTAACACTTAAACGGCAAAAAAATCCCATACAAGGTAGCAAAAGAACTTAACTGAAGGTAAGCTTTTTTAAGTCAGTGCTTTTTCACATTTTAGCTCAAATAACTACGCAATGCGCATAATTTGCAATAATTCCATTGTAGTATCACACCATAATAACAGTCATATTTTGAACTTGGCTTAACTGAGATGATCAAGTCCAATAACCCATGTAAATGTATGCCTGTATGTATCACACATATTGATCTTGCTATTTCTACTCATTTCTAACCTGTGCACTTTATTGCAAATAATGTCATTGTCCTTAAGCATTGTGTCTTGGAAGGCTACACCACCATTTACTGCAAGAAAGAGGTCATCAAAAAGTCCACAGTTCATAATAAAAATATTTTTTTAGCAATATTTATGTGGCGGGTCAAAAATAGATTCAGGTTAAAAAATTATTCACCTAAGTTAAAATTTTCTTTGTCTTCTTAACCTAATTCATAATGGGGTAGGGCCTAAGATAACCCAGGCATAGCAGGGACATATCCATAGCAACCCTGCAGGTGGTAAGAACCCCTGCAGCAGCTGCCAACAGCCACCATCACACTGAAACCTGACACACCTGCATAAACAAACCAAACTTGGGAGTGGGGACAGTGGAGCAATGACTTGCAAAAACATACCAAAAGGTCTGCAATGATCAGCAGCAAAAGCAATACTTAGACAATCCCTCCCAACCTTAGGAATGCCCCTGCAGAACACGTGCTTCAGAGGATGAAGCTGTTGCCCACATTGGCTCGAGATTAACCTGTTTTTACATACAGTGGGCCACATTTAAACGCATTGCCAATTGATGAGCTTGTGAACTGTTGCCTTAAAAGTTAGGGTAGGGTAGATAACTCAGGCATGACAGGAAGGTATCCACAGCAACCCCACAATTGGGGACCACCCAAAACACTGGTGTTATGGATAAATCAATCAATCAAAAGGAGAAAGAAAATACCTGAGGAATAGAGCAAAAGGGAGGAACACACCTATGTACCTAATGATCAATGGACCATGAAGCTGAGAGGGTGGTGCATGACACAAATTATTCAAACTTCTGAGAGAGAGATGTTAAGGCTTCTGAGGGCATCCTGATGTAATGCTGATCAGCATTGCGACCCAATTTCTAGATTAGATCGGGTATACTAGGCCAGTGGCTACACCACAACAAAAACTGTGGCAAGAGAAATTACCTGGGATACCTGCAGTGGACAGGATTTGACATAGCCAATTAGAGAGAAAGTGATTGGCCACTTTGAAGAAAGAAGAAGGGGTCAGGCTTATTGCTCCTACTAGACAGTTAAGCCGGCAAAGTGTGAACTGCACAGAGGGGTACTCACCCAGGCCAATAATGAATCAAGCAGCCTTTGCAGAACAGATGAGCCATGATGGTAACATAATCACAATTACAGGCAGAAGGAGAATCAACAGCTATGTCCTGCACAGCCAAATGGATGGGAGAATGTGAGAAGGTGGCCCAAAATGAAACAGTTAACTCAGCAGAATGAAGAAAACCAAAATAATACAAGGAACACATTTGAAATGGTCAGCCTGAAGGAAGGAATTCCGAAACTAAAGGAAACAAAATTGGAAGCAAAAGTAAACAAAGATGCGAAGGTTCCCAAAACATGATGAGCCCCTATAGGACTGCCCTTCCTCCCAAAATGGCGGCTACGGCTCTTGCAAAGATTTCTGGGTATAATATTCCATGTACTCCATCTTTATATGCTTTGATTTGAAAGGAAAGATCGATTTGAAACAGCTAAGGAATAATGAAGTGAAACTGGGCATAGATGTATTTATTCATAAATGAGAAAAGTGGCAACAGTGACATTAGTGACAATGGTGACAACAGAAACATGATTCAGTAACAACAAGGACAACAGTAACAACAGCCACAACAGAGACAGCAGTGACAACGGTGACAACAGCAACAGCAGTTGTCCCTCTTGTCACTTTTGTCCCTGTTGTCACTTTGTCTTTGTTGTCACTGATTTCACTGTTGTCAGTACTGTTGCTGTTGAGACTGTTGTCAATATTGTCCCTGTTGTGGCTGTTGTCACTGTTGTGCCTGTTTTCAATGTTGTCGCTGTTGTCACCATTATCTCTGTTGTTACTGTTGTCACTGCCATCACTGTTGTCACTGTTGTCACCATTCTTGCTACGTTGTCACTCTTCTCACTATTGTCGCTGTTGTCACCGTAGTCCCTCTCATTACTGCTGTCCCTGTTGTCACCATCGTCGCTGTTATCACTATTGTCTCTCTTGTTACTGTTGTCACTTCTCTCACTGTTGCTGCTGTTGTCACTGTTATCACTATTGACACTATTCTCGCTGTTATCACTCTTTTTGCTGTTGTCACTTTTGTCCTTGTTGCAACTGTTGTCGCTGCTGTCACTGTTGTTGTTGTGGTCATTGTTGTCACTCTTGTCACTGTCATCACTGATGTCGCTGTTGTCACTGCTGTCCCTCTCTTCACTGTTGTCACCATCGTCAGTGTTGTTGCTGGAATCACTGTTGTTGCTGGTGTCACTGTTGTCCCTCTCTTCACTGCTGTTGCTGGTGTCACTGTTGTCGCTGTGGTCATTGTTGCCAAAGTTGTCCTTGTGTCACTTGTCACAGTTGTTGCTGATTTCACTGTTGTCGCTGTTGTCACTGTTGCTGTTGTCACTGTCATCGCTGTTGTGGCTGTTCTCACTGTTGTCAGTGCTGTCAATGTTGTCGCTGTTTTCACTGTTGTTGCTGTTGTCACTGTTGTCGCTGTTGTCACTGTCGTCGCTGTTGTGGCTATTGTCACTGTTGTAGTTGTTATTGCTGTTAAAGTTGTCCTTGTGTTACTTGCCGCTGTTGTCAGTGTTATCACTGTTGTTCCTGTTGTCAGTGTTTGAACTTTTGTCGCTGTGGTCACTGTTGTTGCTGGTGTCAATGTTGTCATTGTTGTCACCACTGTCCCTCTTGCCAGTGTTGTTGCTCTTCTCACTGTTGTCCCTGTTGCCGTTGTTTTCACTGCTGTCACTGTTCTGGTTTTAACACTGTTGTTGCTGTTGTCACTGTTGTCCCTCTTGTTAACTTTGTCTCTGTTGTCACTGTTGTTGCTGTTGTCACCATTGTCCCTGTTGTTGCCGTTGTAAATGTTGAGCCTATTGTCGCTGTTGTTACTGTCGTCATTGTTCTCGCTATTGTCACTCTTGCCGTTTTTGTCAGTGTTTTCACTGTTGTTGCTGTTGCCACCATAATTGTCAATGTTGTCGCTTTGTTACTGTTGTCACTGTTTTCGCTATGGTAACTGTTTGTTGTCCCTCTTGTCAATGTTTTCCCTGTTGTCACTGTTGTTGCATTGTGCAACTTTAAAATCCACTTAAGATGTATATTTTGATGCTTTGGCATAATAATATTGCAAGGGAAGTGTTGAATATTATTAAAATAAGACAGATAGTCCCTAAGAGGAATTTTTCATTCTGTAGTGGGAGGAAGAACAACGTTTGCTGATAATTTCTTAGTTAATGTCTGGAATGCAAGAAAATATGGTCAGTGAAATTTCATTTTGTAAGGGAAAACAACTCACATTAGGGAACACGTTTAGTTCCTCAAGGGTGTGGGGCAATTCCTGCTATTTTCCATAAAAATTTTATCCACATGGTGGGGCATTATTTTGTCAGGTTTTGTTTGCTATTCAAAACCAATCCCCACCTATATCCCAGGGTGGGGGGTCTGGGTTTCATTGACTGGTGCATAATACACACAACATGAAGACCTTTCCTTTTTAAAAGTAAATAAACTTTTAGTTGAAAGCATGCTAATGTCCAGGTAATATGGACACGCCACTAATCCGGACACTTTATGGCCCCTCAGTGTTCATATTAATGGGGTTTTGCAAGAAAAGGAATCAGCTTTAATGGATTAGGTGTACAATCATAACAAACCAAGCACAAAATTAATGGGAAAGCTGAAATGAGTCAGTACAACTAATGTCCACCACAATATAATGGATGAGTAAAAGGGAGATTGGAAATGACCCTCCAAGCTGAATGAAGTTGATGGAGCCTCAGACCCAAACACTCTGTGGCATGATGTGAGCCACAACAGCTAGAACATATAGGTCAAAAAATGACAAGAGGCATAGGGAGCCACACACCGAGCTCTGTTCCAGGACTTGCATATTATCTACTACCAATCAGTTCTGCTGACTCAAGGAAGGATCAAAGAAGCAATGCACTAGCAGCATGTTCCAGGACTTACATATTATCTACTACCAATCAGTTCTACTGACTCAGGGAAGGATCAAAGAAGCAATGCACTAGCAGCATGGAACTTAAAGAGTTGCACATCAATAGAACATCAATTGACCAAGTTGGTTGCTACGGCATGCTCCCACAAAGCTCAATTGTATGCTAGCCAGGCCTTACCACTGATCTACCAGTAGGCACAATTTGGAAATGATCTCAAAATGAGACCAAAAAAGTGAAGAAGGCCTCCATCCAGGATGCTAGGTTTATTTTGGACCACTTGTAGGCACAAGATGATGGTCAAAAAAGACCTGGGGTTGAGGTACCATGGACACCATCTTGAAATTTGGCCAAATCCACGAACTTGTCTGACACAGCCTTCAATTGGTGACAAGGTTAACTGACACAGTTTGCCCTAAAGGGCCACTCTGATGTTTTACCAACTTTAAAGCTTTCCCTCCACATCCCTTCCATGCAATGTTGTACCACTACAGAGATGCCAACCTCTGGAGATCTAAAATACCCACCCACTACCCACTCCCCCTCCCCCCAACAAATTGACCCAGCCCCCAGAGATATGTCCAGAAATGCACGCAGTAGCAAAAATTGCGAAAAATTGGAGAAATCGCAGTTTTTGCTAAACTTAACTAAGTCAAGTGTTAGAGGAAGTAGAAGGGTGTCCAGCCAAAACTGCTTTTTGTCCAATTTCTGCGATTTCTCCAAAAATTGCGAAAAATTGGAGAAATGGCAATTTTTGCTAAAATAAACTAAGTCAAGTGTAAGAGGAGGTAGAAGGGTGTCCAGCAAAACCTGCGATTTCTCCAATTCTCCAAAAATTGCGAAAAATTGGAGAAATCGCAGTTTTTGCTAAAATGAACTAAGTCAAGTGTAAGAGGAGGTTGAAGACAATGGCGATTTTGGCGAAAAACGCCAGAGAGCTAAATGGCAAAATATTCAAATTCACTGCCAAAAGTGACCCCTTCAAAGTAGATAAAACAGGTGTCACTATTTTTTTGTAGTGTTTTTATTTTTTTGTAGTGAAATCTGCCAGGTTAATAACTACAAAAGGCGGGCTTTGTACTTATTAATCGTGAAGAGCGGTACTTTGTAGTTATTAATCGTAAAGAACGTCATTTACGATTAATAATTATTGAAAACCACAATTAATAACTACGTTTGACAGGCTTCGTAGTTAATAATCGTGAAATTTACGATTATTAACTATGTTTGGCAGGCTTTGTAGCTTTGTCTTCCGCCGATTGCAAAATCGGAGCTTCAGGAACGATGAGGTCATCACCTCGCAAAAAATTGCGTTACTTCCGATTGCTCCCAAATTTGGCCCACAGGAAGTCAATAGGTTTAGCCAAATATGGGCCTAGTTTCCAGCCCCTAGGTAGTTTGAGCTTCACGCAACGGTCTTTCAATTTCTGGAAAAAATGGCCGTGCTCTGTGAGAGGTTTTTGTGACTTCTTTTGTGAAGAAGGAAAGCTTGTATCGACGAATTTCAACCAAATACAAGTCAAGCAAATTATTTTGAAGGATTTTGGAGGATAACAAGCAAAACAAACGGGAAAATCTAGGTAAGAAAACAGTTTTGAATCTTGCATGCCGATAGCCGACTTCGCCATGTTGGCGAGCACATGTTGTTGAAATGCAATGAATTCCTTCCCGTTTGGCCTTCGGTTCACTTTTTGCCGTCAAATCCTTGCTTATATTGATGAATTATATTAGTGAATTCATGTTTGTTTTTAACTCGATATTTCACCGATAAACTAAGAAATACAGCATCTTTCCTAAGTCAACATCATTGTACGAGGGACGCGAAGATATCAAGTTTCGTTTAGCTAATTAGCATAATCTGTCATTTGCATAATTTAATTATGTCAACAAAAGACATTTCTAGAATATTTTTAGTCGCTCTATATTTTCGACCGATATTCAGGCTGTTTTGCTAAGATATTGAAGAAAAAACCGTCTATTGACTGTAAAAAACCTAATGTACTGCTTGTGTGGCTAAAATTGCACTCTTTAAAATTTTTTTAAAAATAATTATCTAAAAATTTCCCTTTTTTTTTTTGTGCGGAATATTATGGGTTTCCTGAGTCCGAAATATATTTTTTCTGAAAGTTTAATTTTTGACCTTTCCAATGATGTATAGCTTGATATGGTACTGTAAATAACAGCAGAGATATGATTTTTTCAAGTTGCATAGTCAAAAATACCAAAAAAAAAATAGAGGACAATGAGTTAATTAATTAATCGTAAGGTTGTCAATTTCTGCACTAAAGCTAACTCAAAAGCCAACAACCGCCATTACAGAAAAGAAAACAAACTCAAAGTCTTTTTTTCAAGGTCCCTGTTTTCACAAAAATATATCCCTGAAAACTTTTTGAGAGGTCAAAGTTTCCATTCAGCTAATTTTTTGATCGATTTTTTGTCTAAGAAAGCTAGCTTCTTTCGCTCTATTTTTGCGATAAGCTGACATCGCGAGCGGGCGGCCTCGGTGAGTTTGCTGTGTACGAAATTGTGATAACCGATATAAAAAAATAAATGTTAATCCACATTTTTCAGTTCAAATTACTCTTCCTTTGAACTTTAACTTGGAGACAGACATCTTAATCCTTCCCAAATGTAACGACAATAAATAAGTGCAGAATAATTTGCTATCGCTGTGTTTTTTCTCGCTTTAAATCGTCGACAATTTCAACGCGTTGTTGGTAAACACTGGCGTGAATTACACTTGCCGTGAGAAATTTTATTGTTAATGTTGACCACATTCCTGGACAAAAATAATGGTTTTCAATTTTACTTTAACTCAAAAACTTTCACTATTTCTTATTGCCAAAGGGACAGCTTTGTTTATGGAGTTTTTCCTTAAATCTTTCCTTAAATCATCGAAAATTTCAACGCGTTGTTGGTAAACATTGACAGGCGTGAATTATTACACTTGCCGTGAGAAATATTATTATTAATGTTGACCACATTCCTGGACAAAAATAATGGTTTTCAATTTTACTTTAACTCCAAAGCTTTCACCATTTTTTTTTTTTGGCAAGAGGGAGAGCTTTGTTTCTGGAATTTTTCCTTCCTCACTGCAAGCGATCCACATATAATATTTCGGCAGGCCAGTTCAAGAAACAGTCAGTGTTCAGAGCGATTACAGTATCAACAAATTATTTATTGACATTCAGCCAGAAAAGAGAAAACCGACAGTGTTATTATTTTTTTAAAACAAGGGTGATATACCTCTCTAGACTCAAAATCTGAAAATAAATATCGATCAGATTAATAATTATGAATGCCAGCGTGGCCTAAAAAACGGTTAACAGGGTTTGCGAGCCAACTGAAATAACGATTAATAATCGTATTCCAGCTCACGTGCCTTTGCATGAGACTAGCTAATTATTAATCGTAAATAGCTGATAGACAGCCAGCCCTGTGATTGGACACATTTTGACAGCTCATCAACTTTGTTTTGACCTTCAGTGAAAGAAGGGAACAGACGCCAGGAAAAGTGTTAACGCATTTGTGGCGCCATCAACGAAAATTTTCCAACAGCGCGCGAGGGAGAGCCACGTTAAAGAAAATCGAAGCATCAACAATTGTTTTCAAAAGTTTGCCTACCGCGGATAGATCCACTTCTTCTTCAGCAAGTTTTCTTACTCTATGTGGTTTGAAATCACTGTATATGTTCTTTACTGGACTGGTGTATGCTCTTTGTGCAGCACGTTTATTGCTTCTCCTCATGAAGACAATCCGATAATCATCCCTTCGTTAGACGTTCGAAGAGAATTACTTGTGTGAAGGCGTTTGGTGAAAATCGTGCAGAGCCTCAAACTCTTTATTTAAGCCTAAGTCTTAAAGTTATTAACAGCCGGATTTATTGCAAGAACTGAAGAAAAACCTGGAGTATGTATAAAGCTTAAATCAAGGAGCAAGATCTGTACTACTTGACTCTGAACTATGATTCAAGAAATCAAAGAGACAGTTGCCTTTTAAATGAAGTTTAAAGGCCATGACTTTTCACAAGAGTTTTATAATTCTGCAGTTTCGGAACGCTGAGGAACATCGATTTAGGTGAGTTTGTTTTCTTCTGACTTTTAGCGCCTTGTCTCGACTTGTTAGTCAAAGAGATGATTCTGGATCGTCAATTTTCTTTTAACGTTAATTAAACAGGTAGCCAACCTCGTTCCCAGGTTCTCTCTCCTACCCGACGAGAGACCCTGGTTGGGTCTGGTCACGTGTCTCCCAGAATCTGGGAGATTACAAACAAACGACTTGGGGGAGGGGCGGATAAGTGTGGGTTTGTCTCTACAAAGCGTAGACATCGAGATCAGTGGAAACTGCGTATCCGACCTTGTCTAAAGGGTCCTGTTTTTTATAGTTCGGGTCACTTCCCAGACTAGTCAAGACAAAACCTCGAACGCCGAATCCTTTGACAGCGAAAGCGTAACTTCCTGCAGAATATCTGGATGTTTATCGGATGTTGCAAAGGAAATCACGGATTCACCACCAGTCAAAAACATTTTAGGCGGTTGTATTCATACCGAAATGCAGTAGGCTTAAATTGCCATTTCTATGTTATGGAGGCCACCTTTAGAAAGGAAACGTATGTATTTTCAAAACTATGATTATGCGGTTCGAAGGGGGGCCATTAGAGCTATAATATTATTTTGACCGTGAAGGTAAAATGAATCCTCTGCTCTCAACGTAACTGCTTTGTTTTGTCACCGCTAATGGTTTATCTTTTGCATGTACTGATTCGGGCCGATTACCAGCCGCTGTCACCGACAAACATTGATTCTTTCAATGCAAGTTCAACGAACAGGGATTTTCCCTTCAATGCGGATAAACACGCGCTTTTGTCTTACTCAGGATCGTAGATTTTAGTATCTAATTGTTGTCATCAGTTTAACTGCGATAACACGAGTTTTTTATTTCTCCGCTGGTAATTCGCTTGTTTATCTTGTGATAGCTCTGTTTAGGCAGAAATTTCCCGAATTTCAGTTATAGTTGGAGCTAGTTGGAGCTAGTTGGAGGCTTAGCAAATCTGTCTTGCACTTTTGATCATTGCGTGAACGGTGAAAACGAACCAGACAGAAAAATTGAGAGACAAAGGACTCCTCCCTCGGAATTAATTTTGTTCTGGGACCACGTGACCAGACCCAACCAGGGTCTCTCTCTCTCCCGCTCCGTAGGGACGGGTAGGAGAGAACCCTGGGAACGAGGTTGACAGGTAGCAATTTAAAAACGTTTGTTTGTGTTTGTGTTTATACTCAACTTGACATTCCCGCGAAAACACCGATTCGGCGCAAAAACTTTGATGAGTTGGTTCTCAAATCTGTCTGCAGTCTGCATGTGTTTTTCAACTCGCTGCCGCGGTAAAAAATTTCAGCACGAAAGAGAAAGCACTGTAGTTTTGCTCATTAGTTATTACTCCGTACAACATGATAAGAGTTCTTTTACCTTTCCTTTAAATCATTCCACATGTGATCTGAGGGAGAGAAATCTCACGCGTAGCGTGACAACCGGCATGGTTGATTTCAGTTTGCACAGGCTTTGCAGACCATATTCCAAGTACTCTTCGATCTTTTTTAAAAATGGTACAGTGTATGGCAAAGTATTGTTTGGATAAATTACATCCTAAGAAGGTTTCTTATTTTAATTATCAAATTGAAGATTATTTTTGCGAACGAGCGGCAGTGAAAAAAATCGATCTTTCATGCCGGCACGCGGCCGGGGATACTATTTTTCTGGAGGTGAAAGTTGTTCTCAAAACACACAAGTACTGTTTTCTAAAAACATTTCTGAACGGTTTAGTGAGTCAAATATTAAACAATAATAACAGATTTTACTTAAAATTATGTGAATTTTTGTCACGCAGACGATATAAAAAGTGTATTTTCCAGATCAGACTGTATGCTATCAAATTTCAAACTGCAGTAAACTTTTCAAAGCTCAGTACTATACAGTGCGTATAAAAGCTGCCTTGTAAGAATTCCGTATTATTCCAGCTTTGTCTGGCCGTGAATATGAATCTGTTTTTCGAAAATATATTTTTTTAATTCAAGTTTTTGTTTTGAAAAATGCTGAAGTTAAATTTTCTCCATAAATCTGCGAGTCATGCTCTCAGGTTTCAATTGCGTGAATGAGCGCTCCTCACGATCATGGCACTTTGATAATTCGGTTTGACTAGGCTGGTTTGTCGTTATGCAGTCTGGTTGAATTTATTTATCTAGTTTGTAGAAAATGTTCTCTTTCCAATCGAATTGGAAGCTTTCAGCTAGTATTTTACCATGCATGAGATGAAAGACAGATAAAATTGCCGCTTCGGCTCGTGTGATTGCAGACCAAAAGGACAAGCTCGTGAGTCTCCAAAATACAAATCTGATCGATATTTATTTTCAGATTTTGAGTCTAGAGAGGTATATCACCCTTGTTTAAAAAAATAATAACACTGTCGGTTTTCTCTTTTCTGGCTGAATGTCAATAAATAATTTGTTGATACTGTAATCGCTCTGAACACTGACTGTTTCTTGAACCGGCCTGCCGAAATATTATATGTGGACCGCTTTCAGTGAGGAAGGAAAAATTCCAGAAACAAAGCTCTCCCTCTTGCAAAAAAAAAAAAATGGTGAAAGCTTTGGAGTTAAAGTAAAATTGAAAACCATTATTTTTGTCCAGGAATGTGGTCAACATTAATAATAATATTTCTCACGGCAAGTGTAATAATTCACGCCTGTCAGTGTTTACCAACAACGCGTTGAAATTTTCGATGATTTAAGGAAAGATTTAAGGAAAAACTCCATAAACAAAGCTGTCCCTTTGGCAATAAGAAATAGTGAAAGTTTTTGAGTTAAAGTAAAATTGAAAACCATTATTTTTGTCCAGGAATGTGGTCAACATTAACAATAAAATTTCTCACGGCAAGTGTAATTCACGCCAGTGTTTACCAACAACGCGTTGAAATTGTCGACGATTTAAAGCGAGAAAAAACACAGCGATAGCAAATTATTCTGCACTTATTTATTGTCGTTACATTTGGGAAGGATTAAGATGTCTGTCTCCAAGTTAAAGTTCAAAGGAAGAGTAATTTGAACTGAAAAATGTGGATTAACATTTATTTTTTTATATCGGTTATCACAATTTCGTACACAGCAAACTCACCGAGGCCGCCCGCTCGCGATGTCAGCTTATCGCAAAAATAGAGCGAAAGAAGCTAGCTTTCTTAGACAAAAAATCGATCAAAAAATTAGCTGAATGGAAACTTTGACCTCTCAAAAAGTTTTCAGGGATATATTTTTGTGAAAACAGGGACCTTGAAAAAAAGACTTTGAGTTTGTTTTCTTTTCTGTAATGGCGGTTGTTGGCTTTTGAGTTAGCTTTAGTGCAGAAATTGACAACCTTACGATTAATAACTACAAAGCCTGCCAAACATAGTTAATACATTTTGCCTTTTCGGAAGTGAATGCAATAACATTTGCTAGGTTTGTTTAGACAGCCATTGAACCCTTCCAAAATATCCCAAACACATTGACATTTCCATGTGAGACATTGTATAGTTTTCTTTTCAATACAATGCCTACCAAGCAGTCACTTTTCTTTGTGCACAGTTTCTCTGAATCAAATTGTGTATTGAATAATATTGTGAATTTTTTGCTATCCAATTTTTTGAAAGATGTTATTGTTTCTAGTAACATGATATTTGTAATAAACATGTTAAAAAAAGACTTGAAAAAATTCTTTCTTTCTGGTAACCCATTGAAAGTTACACTACCCTGGACAACAGTTGTAACAATTTTTTTGTGGGTTTCCCTCTCCCATGTCAGTATGAAACCTGCCATTACACCCTCTCAATCAAGTTGGTGATGGGGTCAGTGGAATTGTGTAGTGTGTTATGTCAGCAGCCGTTATAACAAGGTTTCTCTGAACAGGGAATTTTTTTCCTTCTGTACTAAGCAACCTCTATAATTTCATGTGACTTTGTCTTAAACGGGGACTACATTTCTTTAAATCTGTCAGCCAAAAGGAATAGTCGAGGTTCATGTGTCCAGCATTCAGATTATTTTATTTGAAGTAGCGATCAATCCAAAATAGGATATTTTCTCATTGCTTTTCACCTTACCACATTTTATGATCTCCTACTGAAGTTAACTGAGTTTCTTCCTAAACATAAACGTTGGTTATTACCGAACTGAAACAAAAATTTGGTGAGCACGCCAAAAGCTCACATGCACAACCCCTTGTTTTGCTAAATGCTTCATATATGATTATTACAGTGTATGTATTCACTAAAACCGCTGACAACAAATACACTCCTTCGAACAATGCCTTTTGTTGGGTGACAAGGGGTGACAATCTGAAATAATAGGGAGCTTAAGCTAAAGCGTTTTTGAGCGACGGACGTCAACCGGAAGTGGGCTTTTTGCATCATTGGGCAGTGGTTTGGTTCAAACTCTCAGGTAAATCGTCTTTATAAGAGAAAAGAAACTTAGCAATACAAATTTGTTAGCAACAAGGCATCTCAAAAAGGAGAAGGACTCACTTCCGGTTGACGTACGTCACTCAAAAACGTCTTTGCTTAAGCTCCCTAATACCGACGGCCACCATCGTTTCATCGTTTGGCAAAGAGAAACCAGCTAATACGAATACAAACTCCCGTCAAAAGTACCTTATAAAGATGGTAATACTATCGCCGATTTCCTACGACTACGTAAAATAGACTATTTATAAGTATTTCCCTGCCAACTTTGTTGTTGGACGAGAAGAACGAATACAACATGCCTTCCATGGATCATCGCAAGCATTTTTTGTTTTCATTCAAGGACGTAAGTCAGTAGAAAACATTCCAATTATTTCTGCTATTGCCCTAATGCCATGGAAATGAACAGATGCGGGAAAACCATCATGTTTCCCACAAAGATAACAAACTTAAAACAACACCAAGGCAAAGATGGTGGCTAACCTGGTCTGACTGATCTTTACAAAACTGTTCTTACAACAAATCATAATTTTGTAAGTAGCACAAATATGTAAGTACCTTATAATAACCCTCTTTCCTTCAGAAATCGCAGTTTTTGCTGGCACCCTTCTACCTCCTCTAACATTTGACTTAGTAGTAATTTTAGGAAAAATTGCGATTTCTCCAATTTTTCACAGTTTTTGGAGAAATCGCAGTTTTTGCTGGCATCCTTCAACCTCCTCTTACACTTGACTGAGTTCATTTTAGCAAGAATTGCGATTTCTCCAATTTTTCGCAATTTTTGGAGAAATTGCAGAAATTGGAGAAATCGCAGTTTTGGCAGGACACCCTTCAACCTCCTCTTACACTTGACTTAGTTCATTTTAGCAAAAACTGCGATTTCTCCAATTTTTGGAGAAATCGCAGGTTTTGCTGGACACCCTTCTACCTCCTCTTACACTTGACTTAGTTTATTTTAGCAAAAATTGCCATTTCTCCAATTTTTCACGCAATTTTTGGAGAAATCGCAGAAATTGGAGAAATCGCAGTTTTTGCTGGACACCCTTCTACCTCCTCTTACACTTGACTTAGTTCATTTTAGCAAAAATTGCGATTTCTCCAATTTTTCGCAGTTTTTGGAGAAATCGCACAAATTGGAGAAATCGCAGTTTTTGCTGGCATCCTTCACCCTCCTCTTACACTTGACGAATTCTCCAATTTCTGTGATTTCTCCAAAAATTGCGAAAAATTGGAGAAATTGCAATTTGTGCTAAAATAAACTAAGTCAAGTGTAAGAGGAGGTAGAAGGGTGTCCAGAAAAAACTGCGATTTCTCCAAAAATTGCAAAAAATTGGAGAAATCGCCATTGCGTGCATTTCTGGACATAAGTGAGCCCCCAATGGGAATGACTTAGGACATTATATGAAGCCTTACATGCAATACATACTATCAAAATTTGCATTCATCATTTTGATGCAAGAAATAATCTTTGTCAGTGACTGTCCCATGCATGTGCAAAAATGCCCCAGAAATTGTACTGCAAATAAGAAAAATTCAACTTTTGAGCTAACAATAGGCTAAATCTCAAACTGAGGCACAGAAATGTTCAAAAGATGATTTTATCAGGGAGATATAGTGAACCATACGGGAGAGCGGGAGATCGGTGCTGTATCCAGAAGACTCCCAGATAATATGGGGGAGTTGGACTGTATGCACTATTTGAGTTACATGTATCTGTAAAAAAGAACAAACACCCCAACTTTGAATGGAGGACAGAGGGGAGGGGTGTGCATTTTCCTCTGAAGTTACCCTGTTTGAGTACAAATGTCTTAACAATTTTGGTACCGATTGTAGCCACTCTTGCTCAGATGGAGGAAAAGCTTGTCCTAACAATAAAGGGTTAGGTGCAACACAGGCCACAAAGAGAAGGTACAGTAAAAACCCACAAGTAAGAAGCTGCATTTTCCCAAGAAAAATGGTAATTAACCCAGATTTAGACTTGTGTAAAATCTGCATACCAATACAGTGGTATATTGCAGTTGGAGTGATAAGACACCTGTGTCTCCAAAAAGGATCCTGAATATTGACTTATTTGTCCAAGTGTACGAAAATGAGAACCATTTCAAATTTCAAGCTAAACAGGTTCTCGTATAAAGGAGATCTAACTGGCAAATTCAAGCTTTGATTGATTTGACCACTCAAAATAAATGATTATCATTGTACTCTGATGGAGTATTCCAAACATTTCCACTGTTCATATGAATGGTATTTGAATAAAATACTAATATGTAATATACCTGACTCCTGCTCTTACAGGACACCTTATTGAAATGTGGACATTATGCATTGTATGTTGTACCTGTTATTTTTCCAGCTTTGATTGCTCTCTCCTGTAAGAGGGAACATTTCATTAAGTTAGCTACATTTACTCTGAGGTATAAATACAGTGCACTTTATGCGACTACTTTTTATTTATACTCACATAATACTCTTCAGTCTCAGATCTGAACTCTTCCTTAAACACTTCCATCAAGGTTCGGCCTACCCAGCGCCCTTTGCAGTACGTGGTGAAAGTGAAGTAGTAGGGATGAACATGCCGCAAACCTTAAGAGAAGATAAAAGAAACCTTTAACAAAAAATAAACACACACATGTAAGTCAGTACCTACTTTATAATAACAATTTTGATAATCAACAATGGTAATCATGATAGAGATGTTATGGTGACTTTTAATGCTGATGAATACATAAGTAACACAGGCACAAGCCTTGGAAGAAAAAATCCGAGTTCTCCAAATAGGAGTACTTGTTGAACCAATGACCTTTCGTTACCATGTCTAGAGGCTCTACCACTAGGCTATAGGAGAGTCATGGGAGATAAGACCACTAAATTAGGTTCTTGTGAGATAAATACCACATACTGCTGGGACTAGAATATCGATATACAATGGTAAAGTTGTGATGGTTAGTTTTTAGCCCAGTGAATACGTGGAAAAAATGACTACTAACCAAGTCATAGATGCGACTTCTATTGAGATTATACTCATTTTTTCTTCCAAATGATTGAAAAATCACTTTCTCATGCATTCAGTTGATCACCATACTCAAAATTTACTATCACATCTATATTATTGTGCATAAGCACATATAGCCTGCAGTACAGGCGTTTTCTTAAGGCACACAAGTTGGTCGCGAAAACGCCATGTTGAAACTTCCCGAAGAGAGGAGGAAATGGGGCGAGTCAAATGGAGTGGGGAGAGGGCAGGGAGAGAGAGGAGAAAATTTTTTTGTCTCCCCTCCCCCTCCCCCTTTCCTTCTTTTGCCCTCGCACCTACCGTAAAGGTAGCCTGAGATCATGCCCTCTCCCTATTAACCCTTTATGTCTCTCACGGGAAGAGGGCATGATACATTTGTTTGTCGGATCACATGTAAAAAAGCCAGAATCTGGACTTTTTTCTGATTGGATAGGAAACAATACGAATGATTTGCGCCGTTTCGATTGGCCAAAATGCCTCCATCCATTAGTTGTTGTTGATTTCAGTCTGTTGCATAATGCGACAGTGAATACACACGCGAGTTTGTTATGAAATTTCTGCCAGCTCAGTTTTTTTGAATTTGAAGAATGCCTAAATAGAAATTTCATCCATTGAAATATTTTCCATCTCATCGTATACTAAAAATTCACCGATCATTTGAATGCAATTTGATACCAGCTACAAGTTACAGAAGTGACAAACGGGTTCACTTTTCAAATAATCAATTCATGAACGGAATCTTGACCTGGCTTGACTGTAATTCTTCCTTCAGAAACCTGCGAATTATTCTGAGTGATCTTCACTTCGCTTTCACACCACCTTTCAGTTCGTGAAATATGGTGCTTCAGCCTAATTTGTTTTTCACTGCTTTCGGTACAGAACGAAGTCAACGAGCTTTAACAACACATTTAAAATTTCTTTTTTAGGAAGCGCCATCTGAACATGGACGAACTTAAAAATTTTCTTTTCCCTAAAATTGATTTCAAAAGAGACATTATTCCCGTCAAAATTTGATTCCCTGGCTAATAACATGACAGGTCAAGCAGACGTTACATTATGTAAATTAGGGGGCGGTTGACGGCTTGTTAAATAAATGTATCAGGCGTTATTTTTTTCCCTCTTGAGCCAAAGAAGCAACAAAAAAGAAAAAAAAATAACGCCTGATCTCAGGTTACCGTAAAGGTTACTATTTCTACTCTCCCCAATCTTCCACTGTCATAAAATCAAAGATGGCGGCTACAACATATTCGAACACAAACAAGGTTTCTCCCACCCAAAATATGCCTGTTCTGCAGGCTAAAGCACATATCGACATTCTAGTCCTAGCATAATGTAGGATTCTTGTTGCATGGACCTAGTTTAGTGGCCTCTTAGCTCCCAAATGTCCTCGTCTTTTGTGCATGTCCTTTATAGTCATGCAGTGACGGCAAAGATTGTACATAAAAGCATGAGGTAGGTGCAAAATTAGTGTTTTGCTTATTAAAACTATTGCTTTTTTTGATGTTCTCATTGCTGTTGCCACCTATTAATATTACATTTCATTACTAAGGCTAAAGCTTCATCATGGCATTAATGAACCATGTCAACATTCACCATTTTTCACATAACATGTTGTTTCTTCAAGAAGGTTTTGGTCAAATCCAGGTTTCCTGTTACTTTCCAACTTTGGCTGTTTCTGTTAATAGAAAGTTTACAGAAAATTAGTTTCTAGTAAGCGATTATGTAATGAATTACAGCAGGTTAAAGCTAAATAGTTTTATGTCCACAAGCACAATGTAAATGCATAAATGCAGTCTACCAGGCTGTAGAATCTATTTAGATTTTCTTCTACTCACAACACATCTCTCAGGTGTGATCAAATGTTATGCTGTTCTTATTTGAGATCTTTTTTCCCTTAACAAACTAATCTATCTGCAGTGTTATTGATATTGATCAAACAGCTTTTTTGAACTCTAAGTAACTTTTTCAATAGGCCCAGCTTCATATATTAAAATTCTAGCATGACTGCGAGGCTTTCTGGTCATTTTTCTATATTCGTTTTGGTTTTCGTTGTGCTCGAGTCTCTTCTGGGAATTCCAAGAAAGTTGCAATTTTGTCCCTAAAGCCTTGAAATCATGTTACACCCCCAAAACAGAAACAATCCCTTTTCTCTCATACAAAACCTTATATTTTGAATGTTATGCAACATTACCAATCGTCATGTTTTGAGCTTGGGCCACCTGTGGTATTTCATTGTGCATTTAGTTCAGTTTTTTTGCCCAAGAACCATGAATTAGAATAGCATTTCACTATTGTTCAGCTTCCACAAATATTCAGATTAGTTAAGAATAGGATAATTTTCTGGCAAGAAAATAAGATAATCAAACTCTTTAACTCATACAATAATATTATTTACTGCAAAAATTTATTGTTATTGGTCGTTTCATCGGTGTTAATTTTTTTTAGAGTCATTTATTTACATAACAAAAGTTTCAACTACAAAAGATAAACTAAATAAAAAAGTTACAAATACCGCAAACTGGACCAAACTACAGGAAATCTAAACACATCATATTTAAAAAATAAATAAAATGAAATGAAATACAACTTTTAAATACATTTTTAAAGTACATGCCAATGAAATCAACATGTGGATAATCTTTAACTTCTCCAGGTCGAAAAATGCAAAGGATTTAAGACAGAGTCCATCATCCACAAAACCTTTTACCAGAATAATCTAAACAACATCGCATTGTTTTGTGTGTTTTGTTTTTTTTTACATTTTTCAAGGGCTATAGATGTTTTTAGTTATCTGTACTAACACCAAATAAAATTTATTGTGAGAGGCAAAGAAAATAAATGTCAAATTTCACAAAATGAAATCTTACACATGAAATTTTAGTCCCCTCAATTTTGTTGTTTAAATAAAAAGACTATATTTTAATTTCAGTAAATTGTGATAAAGAGTTTTGGAGTCTGTCTTCAGATTAGTAACTGCCTGGTTACATAAACAACCAAGCTTTTTCAATTAGAACTCGTTGTTTTTTGAACTAGGACTTGATGGTTCTGGACTAGGACACACCATAACTATTTCTAACAAAATCACTGTGCCTTCGATTGTGACTATGATTGTGTTTTAAGCATTGACCTAACATAGTCTAACTGAAAGAAGTAATAATAACAATAATAATAATAGTAATATTATTATTCTTATTGACAAGCAACCAATGGAATGGAAATTCCTGGTGGGAGGAGGGGAAGGGTCAAGGAAAAAAGTGTCCTCCATGGGGGCTGCATGGGTATGGACAATTAATACATTTTTCTGGAACTACACCACACAGTATTGATGATATTGATGAAAATTAGGCTTAGCCCTATTCACACAAAAGCTTAAACATGTTAAAGAGCTATCAAACGATTAAATTTGTTTTCTTTACAAAAGTTGCGTACTGTACTTTTATTTTCACAAATGCAGCGCATTATTATATAACAGGCCCCAGTTTTTCTGAAAGGTGGATAATTGTATCCACTGGATATCCAAAGGATAGCACAATTATTGGTTTTCATAATACTCATCCTCCTGTGGATAGCGATTTATCTGGTGGATGGCAGTATCCAACATTTGAACAACCGGGAAAAGCCTATGCTCTAGTTTTCCGTTACTGTTTTTCCTTGTTCTAAACCCCGCTAGTTTAATTAAACATGTTTAGCCGGTGTGAATGTGGATAATAAGACTTAAGCTTACAGTACCAGACAGAATTAACCTAACGCCAAATGCGTTCATGCAACGCAAAGGCAACACCAAAAATCTGTGTGAAGGAGAACACATTCCATGCCAGAAGAACACACCCCTTATAGAGGGGACGTTGGGGTCTATAAAAAAAATGAAAAACCGCTCAAAAAATTACCCAAAACAAAAAAAACTGAGACAGATTTCGATCGAAACCGAAAAACACAAATAAAACCATCAAAACCGAAGATTTACACACCTCATCATTTTTATGACCCTTAAAACTTTGTTTCAAAATATTTCCAAACACTCTTGTAGAATTTGTTCAAACTTTGCCACAACCGAGGTAACCAGGGGAGGTGTAAGCTCCCTTAAGCAATTTCTGAAAAACTTCTAATACCGAGAAATACAAAGGCAGGTAAAAAATGTGATGGCGTCATTATGTTGCCATTGTAACTCTGATGTCAATAAAACATGGATCAAAATAATTGTCATCTTTATATAGTGCAGCTGTGGTAACCTTTTTCCCCGGTGGGGCACTTGGGTATTTCTTGGGTGGTATGTGCCGCCCGGGACTCCAAATTGGCACCCCGTTCCAAAACAAATTTTCCCTAAAATTGATACCCCTTTCTAGAAAGGGGCCAATTTTTAATACATCCACTATACCAATCTTCCTACACACTTATCTATCTGTCATCACAAGTTCAATAAAATTTTAATATGACACAAGAAATTTTTAATCGTACTTACCGAGGCTTGAACCAGTGACCTCTTGATTTGATACTCACCTTCATCTCCACTACTCCATGTGAGAAATGGTTGCTAATTTGCGCATACTGCTTATAATTATAACTTATTCGTCCAAGGCTTCTCTTGGTCAAGACTTAATTAATTTGAATCTGCACACAAATAGAGGAATTGAAAAGCCAACTTAAGACAAAAGACTCACAAATAACCTGTTATGTTGAAGATGATTTCTTCGATGAGGCCATAACTATGAAATATGGGGCCCCAAGAACACCTACAACACAGGCTAACTGAACGATCCAATTGGACATGCAAGGAGTACATGCATACTTTAATAGTAAGCGCAGCTACAAGGGTGTCCAACTGGTGCAAGAAGCTCCATAAAATTTTATACACCAGAAACATAACCTACCATTCTGCCATTAAGACAACCCCATATGAAGTGTATGTACAACAAAGCATAGACTGAAGTTATTTCTGATTCAAACTCTACAAAAGTGGACAAACCAAATCACAATTTGGAACAAAATACTCCTAACAGCCTTGAAGTAGAAGACAATGATGGGGTCCAGACAGTCAGAATTCCAAAGAAAACCGATCAGAATTTCTGAAATCCAAGCAAGTTATAATAAGAAAATGGTACAAATTAAAAAGAAAGCTGACAAAAAATGTAGTCAATTTAAAGTTGGAAGACGTAGTTTCTATCAAAATAAACAAAGTCGATAAAATGACACCATTCAAACCCAACATGCTTTTAGGAAAAATAACTGAAATTGAAAACCATAATGCTTGAGTAGTGACAAAGTTTGGAAAAATCCAATCACTTATTTGTCCTACAATATTAAATCTCTGCACTGCTACCAATCTCACTTTCAATTATTTGAAAGAAGTTTCCCTTACATCAGATTGTAAACAGGCCACTTCTCAAAATGAATAATTTCCTTTAAAAATAAATTATAGGAAACTAATTGTATCACTGCAAAAATAATAATTATATAAATTATAATTTGTTAAATTTAAAGTAATTGTACAATATTCTGTGCATTTAAAAACCTCAAACACATATTTATGAATCTTGCACTTAAACAAGTTATATTGGAAGAGAGATCATTAAAAGAAGTTTCAAGAACAGTAATGGTTAAATCACATCCGATGGGTTCATTTATATTATAACGTGTACAAAGTCTGTACACATTATGCTACTGTTAACCCAAAACCAAAGGTCTTTATCCTGTAACCTAAACAGGGGATATTTAACCCTAAACACTGGAAATAAGTGATTACTCCAAACATTATAATGAATGCACTATTCCCTTATCTTGAATAGTAATCCTTCAAAATAAGCTCTCAACCCAATTCACTTCAGTGAATGCCTAACCATAACCACTAAACTGCATGCCTAACCCTAACCTTAACCCTAATCACTATACTCAATTCCTAACCCTAATCACTAAACAGAGTGCCTAACCATAACTCTAATCACTGTACTGAATACCTAATCATAACCGTTAATAATAATAACAATAATAATAAGAAATTATCAATGCTTTGACACACAATTCTGTTTGAAAGCATCAGAGAAAACTGTTACAATATGTCAATCAAACTTCCATTAAGCTTATTATATGTATCAAGTTATTTCATCAATAGTTCAAGATTTGATTAAAGTGAATTGAGTACTGAACTCATGTGGAGACCTACAAACACTTTATCATTAATGGAGGAAATCAGAACCAAGACATTACTGTGCTACGATCTCCAGCCAAAACATGTGGATTCTGTGATTGTCTTGCCGACAGCCTGTTAATTAAGGGATCGGATTGTTCTCGGGATAAACAACCACACCCTTCAAAAACGCCTGTTGCAAGAGAGAAAATAGGATCTTAAAAAGTGCAGAAGTATTTGTTTAGAACTACTGCAATGAAGCTGCCTCCTCCCAAATTAAAAATATTTCAGGAGCATCTAGCACAACAGATGACGTACTAGTCCAGACATTTCATCGCAAAAAGTCGGTCAACCTGCCACTAATTGCAAAAGAAGGTTTTTTAACAGTTTTTGGTCCAGGAACATGTCCTCTATAACATATCAAAAGTCCCCAAAAATCTGAGTAGGGGAAGTTGACGAAAAACGAGTCTTTTAAGAGCCCTATATAGACTAATACTGTGCAGCATGGAAACAAGGTTGTATGTACTGCCTGTTGTGTTGCTTGAGTTTGAAGCCCCGTACAGCATGGGCTGGTAATGACTGAGAGAATTTATTGTGTTTTCGTATTGTGTTTCATAAGGAAGTGCATTTATGTAATGATTGAATAAAAGAACTGTTCTGTATAAGATTCTTAAATCAGAAAAAACACTTAAGACCTGTAGAAAATATCCACGATTGTTAGCTATCTAGGTGAAGTATTTAGCGAGGAATTATGTCTTCTGCAAGTGAATTTACAACTTTAAAAGGATAATTTTAAACTGAAAGTTAAATGAATATCGCTTTCTAAGGTAATATAATGCAAGAAAAAAATATTTGACTTGAGAGTCTTGAGTAGAGACTTCCAAAATGAACTGATCATTCACCTCAGTGAATGTACTTCACTCATCGCTTCGCGCTTACTTTTTTTGGGAGTCACAAAACTTAGTTTATTAGTAAATTCATCTATTTTTTTCTTCAAAATTTTAAGAAAAAGTCTAGGAATTGTATCAAGTTTTACGAAACCGGCGACCATTTTTGCTAAAGTTGAAGGAAATGTTTTCACTGACTTATGAAGTAATAAATAAAGCACGCTCCCTGCAATGCCAAAGTTCTGGTTCAAGATGAAAATTACAAAGTCAATGGGAATTCCAATACATACATTCGCGTTTCGATTTTGAAATGAAAATTGCGGGATTGAAGGTATCCCAACTATACCAAAAAGAAAAATTTTCTTATGACTCAACCAGTCTCAAATTACGTGAGTAGATACAATGCAATAAGTTACAAACTTTAATTGACACTCCCTAAGAGAGGGCTTTTCAGTGACAATGATAATCACTAACATTGAAACGAGGGTACAGTAAATCTAAAAATTACAAAATTACAATAATAAAATGTTTTATGGAAAAAAACTAAGAAAGCTAAAAAGTAAATAAATATTCACTAGAATTACAACTGCAACATAAACTTTAGAAAATACAATGAAATAGATATGATACAAACAAGGACCGATAAGATAGAAAAGCAGCAAATAATTTGGTTCTAAGTTTACGCTTTAAATTACAAGCAGAGTTACAGAGTTTAAGGAAATAATCTAAATTGTTCCACAGACTTACTATACGGTAAAAGAATGTCCTTTATCCAGACTTACGGTTTTAAATAAGCCGAAGTCTGTGCTTCGAATCACCCTCTGAAAAAGGAGTTATGTCCTGCATGGCAAAAGTGATGTCAGAAGTGCAATGGAAGAAATCATTTGCTACGGTTTGCAAAAAGGGCCAAAAGCATGATGTGCACAGGCTTTCTGAGCAACCTGAGCTTGACAGCGATCAATAATATGATGACAGCTGTGAGTCTAGTGATTATGAATTCCTCACTGTTATCGCAGCCATGCAATTAGAGATGATGATCAATGACAAGAAAATTAAATTTCAGATCGACTGCTGAGCTTCGATAAACATAATCACTAAATGTCACACCACAGGAAGTCACGTAACACCAAACAAAACCCTAAATATGTGGAATGGAACAGAAATGAAACCCCTTGGAACTACCCGCTTGAAAGTCACGAATCCTAGAACTGGAAAGAAGTATTCAATTGAGTTTGTTTTTGCTTCTGATCACTTAACACCGCTGCTAGGTGCACATACTGTACGGCACAACAAATGAGGCTGATAACTGTGCATGAAGATCATTTTGTCTCTGTTCTGCCACCCCAAAAGAAATCATGTGAGGACATCTGAAGCATTGCAACCCAAAGGCAAGCTTGAAATCCAGTGTGATGCCAGTAAGAAAGGCCTTGGAGCTGCCCTCCTGCAAAAAGGCAAACCGGTAACATAAACAAGCAGAGTGCTCACTAAGATCAAGCAACGATACCTGCATATTGAGATAGAAATGCTTGCAATCATATTGTCACTTAAGAAATTTAACCAGTACACCTACGGTGCACACCAGGTGAAAATACAAAGCGACCACAAGCCCCTAGAATCCATCCTGTCAAAACGCCTTCAAGGCATGATGATAAGAATTCAGAAATATGATTATGAGGTGCAGTATGAGCATGGCATGAACCTATACCTGGCCAATACACTCTCAAGAGCACACTTGCCAATGATCTTACATCAGACTGGAACTGAATTTGAGAACATCAACGCTGCAGCATTTCTCCCTGTATCCACATCTAGACTCCAAGATATCCAACAGGCGACTCAGTATGACGAGATCCTGCAAGCCCTGAAAGCTGTCATCTTGCATGGCTGGCCAGACAATCATAGTCAAATAGCAGAGCAGATAACCCCCTACTTTTGCATGAGAGATGAGTTGTCAGTACACGATGGAGTGACATTCTGCGGGCAATGAATCTTATAGTTCTTATCAGCCTACGAAAAGACATGAAATGAAAACTGCATGCCTCACTCCTTGGCACAGAAAGCTGTTTACGAAGAGCATGGGAAACCATATTCTGGCTGAACATGAATGCTGAATTAAAGGAAATGATTGCAACCTGTGAGACCTGTTGCAAGTACGAGACCAGCCACCAGAAGGAGTCTCTGATACCACACAAAGCACCCAGTTGATCATGGGAGTATTAAGTAGGAGTGGACCTGTTTGAACTAAACAAGAAAGAGTACATGATCACAGTACATTATTATGGCCATTTCTAGGAGATTGACCACCTCACAAGTACCACCTCATCAGCTGTAGTTTTGCAGCTGAAGAACCATTTTGCTCGCTATGGTTGCCCTGATTGCTTGATCAGTGACTTTGAACACAGAACTAGCTCTCTTGGAAACAGCAAAGCCAACAGTAAAGTGGAATCAGCAGTGAAAACAGCACAGAACCTCCTACGCAAAGCCTTGAGTGCCAGAACAGACCCATACATCAAAATCTTGATTACTGCAATACTCCCACACAACGAATGGAATCAAGTCCTGTTCAACGCCTAATAAAAAGTAGAACAAGAACACTCCTTCCCACAACAAAGACTCTTCTCAAACCCAGAGCCCCACAGAGTGAGCAAGATATCCAACAACTGAATAAGCTACAATTTCAACAGTCTAGATACTATAATCAGCATTCTTGTGACCTACCCATGCTCAAAGAAGTTGATGTTGTATGTATGAAGCCGTTACCACCTTAGGAAAACCAAGGAGAACTCTGATCCCAAGGAAGTGTCAGACATAACACCTTGCAGAAGTCCTGAGGATCAGCCAACACCAGCTGGAGCGACGCAACCGTCCTCTCCTGCCACTGCTGAGAAAACCACAGCAGTCACACCCAATTCAACAATCGCACCCAAGACAGCAGCCAGGCCTCACCGCATTAGACGACCCCCTCAGTATCTGAAAGATTATGTACTGAAATGATTAGATATGATTAAAGGACATAACATAGTTTGACATTATCTTATTTTTTTAACTTTCATTACAATTTGTTTTTTACTTTTGATTGATAGGACTTGGAGAACATTATAGTTTCTCATGATGAGAATAGACAGTGTGCCGATGATTGTTTTATGAAGAGACACTTTTCAAAACAGGCAGGATGTTACAATATGTCAATCAAACTTCCATTAAGCTTATTACACGAATCAAGTTTATTCATCAATAGTTCTAGATTTGATTAAAGTGAATTGAGTCCTGAACTTATGTGGTGAGCGTATTGAAACAAAAACAATATACAACAATCTTACAAGAATTTCAGAAATAAATTTATGAGCAGTGTGATTCAAAAATTAAAAACAACCCAGTTTAAAAATTTTAACCTAGTTTGGAAATTTTAAGCTAGTTTGAAACTTAAACTGGTTTAAAAAAAATTTTAAAAAATTCGAACCATAACATATACAAAGGTCATTGTCAGAGGACAGCTTTGGCTCAAGACAATTGGACCTAAAAGACAACCAAAAAGTAAAGAGACACTATTGCCTTTAGTTACAACATATCACCTAGTGGTACAAGATCTTAAAAAAAGAAATTAAATTGATGGCAAACTGGAGTCTAATAGAAAATTAGAAATCAGCTGAAAGACCTCAGATCATATCCTACAAAAGAGGTAAACCTCTAAAAGACAAGCTTGTAAGAGCAAAAATGTAACACGGAGGCACTTGATAATGTGACAAAACCAAAAACTACATCGGTCACTAAAATCCGAAAAACCGCTTTATTTTTGCCAAAAAACCGAAAACCAAGATGCTAAAGATAAAATTATGGAAAACTGCAAAATCATAACGGACTACAAAACCAAAAAACCGACCTAAAAATGGCCAAAACCGAAAACCGAAAATCCCAATGCCCCCCTCCTTAAAGTATAAATTTGATACCTTCTTCAGGAAAATGTACAGTCTAATGATAATCCATTGGTGGTTAGAAAACTAATGGATAACTAATGGATAGCTAAAGGCTTTTCTAACTAAAGAGACACTATTGCCTTTAGTTACAACAGTCATATCACCTAGTGGTACAAGATCTTAAAAAAAGAAATTAAATTGATGGCAAACTGGAGTCTAATAGAAAATTAGAAATCAGCTGAAAGACCTCAGATCATATCCTACAAGAGGTAAACCTCTAAAAGACAAGCTTGTAAGAGCAAAAATGTAACATGGAGGCACTTGATAATGTGACAAAACCAAAAACCACATCGGTCACTAAAATCCGAAAAACCACTTTATTTTTGCCAAAAAACCGAAAACCAAGATGCTAAAGATAAAATTATGGAAAAACTGCAAAATCATAACGGACTACAAAACCAAAAAACCGAAGTTTTTCAGTGCAAAAAATGAAAAACCGACCTAAAAAATGGCCAAAACCGAAAACCGAAAATCCCAATGCCCCCCTCCTTAAAGTATAAATTTGATACCTTCTTCAGGAAAATGTACAGTCTAATGATAATCCATTGGTGGTTAAAAAACTAATGGATAACTAATGGATAGCTAAGGCTTTTCTAACTTCTAACTCCCTAATAGTTTCTCCAAACACTCTAACAGTTGATTCTAAACAGCTAATAGTTGGTCTTTCTAACGTTTGACTTTACCTGTAATTGGGATTTTCAAAATCACCAATGATGAATTCGACGCAAGTCTTATCTGGTCTTATTGACTTTCGGGCAAATCGATCGCAATACTCAACAGGTCCTGTGTTTTTCCAGGAATAACTTTTAGCACATTGATTATTAATAATTTCTTTATGTCAAACATGTATCTCAATTGCGGACTTGATTGCAGATTAGTCTCAAGGATAAAAACTTAAGCTAATCAAGAACAAACGTTGTCTATGTTGGCACTTATTTCTCGAGCTTTTTGCGAACAACCTCATGCAAATTTCTGTTGACATTTGAGCTCATTGCGGTAAAGCATTGCGTGCGACCCAAATAACAGCTCCACTGTACTTTATTGACTTCTAATAAAGTACTGTTGAAGTCACGCTGTTTGTCAAACAGACTCTTCGCCCCAGGGGGGGTACTCCCTTTATGGCCTATACAGAGATGTGCCGCTGGAAAGGGTATGGTTTTCATCTTCTCTGTCCTAAACAGGGTATATAATTTCAAACGAGTCTGTCCTAAACAGGGTATATAATTTTGCACAAGTTGGTCCTAAACAGTGTGCATGATTTGTGTGAGTCTGTTCTAGTAATAAAATTGCGGTAGTTGTCCTAAACAGGGTACTAAAATTGAGGATGTCTTCCTAAACAGGGTATGTATTTTAGGAATTTTTTTCCTAAACAGGGTCAGGGTTTCAAACCCTCAGCAGCTCACCCATACCCAAATATTGGTCAAGTCCCCCACCCCCCGGCTTTTCGCCACATCAACTTTTGCGCAAAAATATTTACGATCTGTTTCTTCTTTGTTCATTGCTGAGCATCAATTCAAATATGGGATGCAAAACAAATGTTTGCAGATTTTGTTCTTTAATACTGAGAACCCAACTAAGTTTCTTTGTAATCCCTAAAGTTTGTTTAACTGCAAGTGTATTTTTTTTGCTGAAGATTGATACCTGTTTTAGGAAATTTTTCTGTGAAGTCACAATTTACCTTAAGAGATTTTAGATGCCACCCTATGTGAGTTCTTCAACCAATGCTAATCTTTTATGAACGGTAATAAAAATGGGTGAAAACCGTTCAATAGGGTTACAAGGGGTTAAAGGGTCACAAAATATATTTTTCTAAAGCAACAGTGTTACAGACCCACAAATAATAATAATAATAATAATTTATATAGCGCTTTACAGTGATTATGATAACGTAGTTACCTAACAGCTAAAAAATAAAACAAAATACCAAGATAAATTAGTTCCAAAGCTTAAAAATATATATACATTGTACAATCTAAAAATACTAAGATAAAATTACAGATAATGAAAGAAATGAAAAACATGTATTAAAAATATAAGTTAAAAATCACAGGCTTCTTAAAAAAGAAAGTCTTTAAATGTCTTTTATAAAAATAGCAATTGATGGAGATTTATGAATGCTAAGAGGGAAGTTATTCCATTGCCTTGGCAAAACAATGCTGAAAGCCCGATCTCCATAAGTCTTTAGTTTACCCAGTGGCACAGTGAGCAGTTCTTGCCCACTGAAGCGTAGAGACCGAGAGCACCTACAATGGCTCAGGAGACTAAAAAATAAGAGGGCCTCAGGGTGCTTTGCCATTGAGTGCTTTATAGACTAATAACAGGAACTTAAAAATAATATGTGAATATATGGGGAGCCAGTGAAGCATGAACATTATTGGGGTAATTGAATCATACTTCCTTGTTAACGTGACAATGGGAACTGCCGTATTCTGAACACTCCATTATCTACAAACTAAGTTACAGTAGTCACACTTAGAACTAACAAAAGCATGGATGAGAATTTGAGCTGAGTCCTGGGTGAGATATTTCCAAATCTTCGATATATTCCTGAAATGATAATTTGCCTCACTCAATGGTTTGGAAATGGAATGGAGGAGGAAAATACACCAACTAAAACTTTTATTCGGGTTCAAGTTAGGGCTAACTTTTCTGGACCAAAAGGAAGTCTAGGAAACAATTTGCAAAGCTCTGTCGGAGTAAAGCGCTTGACAAAAGCTGAAAGAGCTGAGGTACCCGAACAAGGTGCGATTGGGCGAAGAGCTTCGACAAAGAGAAGAGCTTTAATATTTGCAAGTGAAGCAGATTTAGCTTTGTTGACGGGAGAAGAAGTGACCAATGCTGACCCAGAGCCAAAACCTCTTCTCAAGACAAGAGATGCGTGTACGCAGAATTGTATGCAGACGGAGCCTCCATTTGTAAATACTGAAGAAAAGAGCTCATCGGTGGACGCAAGTAATTTTCTCGCCTTTGAAATTTTCACGATTGTGTAGTTCAGCCGGATCTCGCATTAGCTAATCGAAATGATTCGAAACTGTTAAGAGTAATACACTTATTTTGAGAAAACACAACGAACTATAAAAATAAAAGCAGCAAAATAACATTTAGACTTCTAAATTCATCGTCTCCCCAAGCATTCTGTTTTAAGGGTCGCGCTTTTCTAAATCCGGATTGCACACAAATTTTCTCACCACACATTAAAAGTTACTGAAGAAAAGAGCTCAGATCATCGGTGGACGTAAGTCATTTTCTCGCCTTTGAAATTTTCACAACTGTGTTTTTCGGCTGGATCTTGCATTAGCTACTCAAATAATTCGAATAACATCTTTGTACTGTGCTCTTCGCAACCCATAAGCGATTGCGTCCTTGACTGAATGCATCATACAACCATACATAAACAAACAACGAAGCAAAACACTCGAAGCAAATTTTACTTTCACCGAGACAGGTTTCATGTTTCAAAATCTTGCGCGCGTGATCTGTTTGATTGACGTGCGGTTTGATAAGGCTGCTTCTGATTGGATAACATTACAGGAGGAAAATTCCTCCTGTAAATTTGGCGCGCTGCAAGGGATAAAAGTCATCCGTGCCGGGTCCTACCACACCAGACCAGAAAACCAAGCGAATGACTTTGAGAAAGTCTATATTGCATGATCCACCATGTCAAATGCTGCAGAAAGGTCTAATAAAAGTAATTAATTTATGACCGACTTGTTTTGATCCAAAGAACACAAGATGTCATTTTGTACTCTAAGTAGTGCTGTTTCAGTTGAGTGAAATTCTTTGTATGCTGACTGAAACGTCTTGTCAAGATGGTTGGTCATAACATGTTTCGTCACTTGAACTGTGTAGTGTATGCCGGGATATATAGAGATGATTATGGGATAGATGAACAGTAGTGTACGGGAGACGAGGAGTTTAGAATGGCTATGCCTTATTCGGTTGTCGTAATCCGGTTCAATCCGTAGCTTGAATGCGTATATTTAGACTCTACAATTGGCGACAAGGATAGACAAGGAAATTTTCCGACATATGCAAAGCAAATATGGCCGTGAACATTGAATTTGGAAACATAAACCCTTTCGATTGCACTGGCAATCCGACTAGCGTGGGACATCGTTGGAGGCGAAGGGCACAAAGGATACACAAAACCAAGCCTTACTTTTGCATTGTGCTGGACAGGATGTACAGGACATTTTCGTTACGCTGAGTGACACTGGACCAGCCCCAGACGGAGAAACACAGTATGCGAAAGCTACGAGATTACTGGACGCACATTTTTTACCACAAGTTAACATTCCATTTGAACGACATCAGTTTCGTCAAGCAAAACAGGAGGAGTCCGAGACAACAGACCAGTTTGTGACCAGACTGTTCCAGCTTAGCGAGAATTGCGACTTCGGAACATCCAAGGAAGAACAAATTCGCGATCAGTTAATTGATAAATGTCGGTCACATGATCTTCACAAGAAACTACTCGCTGCTAGCGGCAAACTCACACTCCAGAAGGCTCGAGACATTGCTAGGTCCATATGCATGGAAGCTGCTGAAAGTCAGGCCCGGTCGATTGAAAGCAATTCACGAAGCGGAAATGTGAATTCCTTAGAGCGGGAATATTTTGATTCGCCTAAACGTGGTGGAGGACGTTGTTATCGGTGTGGACTCGCGGGACATTTTGCAAGAGATCCAGAGTGCAAGGCAAGACTGGCTACTTGTATGAAATGTAAAAAAGTGGGGCATTTCACCAACGTTTGTAAAATGAAAGAAGAAGATACCAACAGACCCAAGAAAGGAAATATACACCAAGTCACCAAAGATGATGATTTCACCTTCACCTTACAGTCTAGTGGAAGAGATATTCCCACCACAGACATTGAGCTCGGAGGTGTTCGACTGGAAGGGGTACTTGTCGATTCTGGTTCCACCTGCAATGTTATTGACAGAGCGACATGGGAGACGCTTAAGGAGAAGAAAGTGAAATGTGTTTCAACGAAATCTAAGAGAAAGTTGTACTCCTATGGATCCAATGAGCCACTTACTACTGCTGGTGAGTTTGAAACTGAACTTCGTTACAAAGATAAACGTTGCCATGTGTGTTTTATTGTTGTGGAAGAGAAAGCAAGGGCAATACTTTGCACAGAGACCTCAGAAGAGCTGGCCATACTGAAACTTGAAATCAATGCCATAAAAGAAGAAACTCTGCTTAGAGATTTTCCTGAGTGTTTTAAGGGAGTAGGAAAACTTAAGGGTTTCCAAGCAAAACTCCACATTGATGGATCAGTTAAACCTGTTGCACAGACGTTGTGACCCCCACCTTATGGGCTGAGGGACAAAATACAACAGAAACTCAAGGAACTAGTGGATTGTGACGTTATTGAACCAGTTGAAGGTCCTACTCCATGGGTAAGCCCAGTCGTGGTGGTTCCCAAACCCTTGGGGGACATCAGACTCCGCGTAGACATGAGAAAAGCTAATGAGGCTATTGTAAGGGAACGTCATCCCATACCCACAGTTGATGACATACTCTACCAACTAAATGGGAGCAAGGTGTTTAGCAAATTGGACCTCAAATGGGGATTTCACCAGATTGAGTTGGAGCAACAGTCTAGAGTTATTACCACATTCATTACTCACAAGGGGTTGTACAGGTATAAATGCTTGATGTTCGGAATCAGCTCTGCCCCAGAGCTTTATCAGCACACTATTCAACAAGTGCTGGCCGGGTGTGAGGGTGCCTACAACATACACAATGACATGATAATTATTCAAGGTCGTACAGTTGAAGAGCATGACAGCAGGTTGCAGAAGACCACTGAGTGTATTTGTGACAAAGGACTAACCCTCAATCTGGAAAAGTGTGTGTTTAAGATGCCACAACTCACTTTCATGGGATATCTGCTATCAAGGAAAGGCATTGGCCCAACAGAGTCATGCGTTGAAGCAGTGGTCCAGGCTAAGGAACCCACAAATGCAGAGGAACTGCGGAGTTTCCTAGGATTAGTGAACTTTAGCATCCGGTTCATCCCTAATTTAGCAAGTATCACAGAGCCACTCAGAGAATTGACAAGGAAGGATGTACCATTCAAGTGGGGCGCAGAACAGAAAGTGGCATTCAAAACCCTGAAGAGTAACCTTGGATGGGCAGAAACATTGGCATATTTCAACAGAAATGCAGAAGTAACCAAGTTAATTACAGATGCAAGCCCAGTAGGCCTTGGGGCGGTACTTACACAGGTCCAGGAGGGACAGGAGCATGTAATTGTGTATGCAAGTCGTGCACTAACAGGAGTTGAACGCAGATACTTACAAACAGAAAGAGAGGCATTGGGACTTGTATGGGGATATATGTACCTGTATGGAATGGAGTTCACATTGCTGACAGACCACAAGCCTCTAGAAACTATTTACTCGACTAATTCCCGTAATTCAGCTCGGATAGAGCGCTGGGTACTTCGCCTTCAACCATACAAGTTTCGGGTGCAGTATGTACCAGGTAAACAGAACATTGCTGACTCTCTTTCACGACTTGTTGATAAGGGAGAGTTGAGTGGTCATGATGATACTGAGGAATTTATTCGTTTTGTGGCAGAAGCATCAGCGCCAGTAGCAATACCCATCAGAGAAATTGAGGAAGAATCAGCTGCCGACCCAGAAATTTCACAACTACAAGAATGCATCTCAACAGGAGATTGGGACAAAGCTGCACCACAGTACAAACATGTCAGAAATGAACTCTCTTCCCTAGGAAAGTTAGTATTAAGGGGAATGAGGTTGCTAATTCCAAGAAAACTACGTGAAAGAGTGCTAGACTTAGCACATGAGGGTCATCAGGGGCTGGTAAAAACCAAGCAGAGACTTCGTACAAAGGTTTGGTGGGCTGGAATTGACAAGCAAGTGGAAAACCGGTGTAAGACCTGCCATGGCTGCCAACTGGTTGGACTGCCTACACCACCAGAACCCTTACGGCATACAGAGTTTCCAAGCCAACCCTGGATTAACCTAGCCACAGACTTGATGGGGCCCCTACCATCAAGAGAATATGTACTGGTCGTGGTTGATTATTACAGCCGATATTTCGAAGTGGATATTCTGACATCCGTGACATCCACTAAAGTCATTGAAAGTTTGGAGAAGATTTTCTGTACCCATGGGTTACCGCAGTTGTTGAAAACTGACAATGGTACACAGTTTGTGTCAGATGAATTTGAGTGTTTCCAGAAAACGAATGATATAGAGCATCGCACTTCGACCCCGCTATGACCTCAGGCAAATGGGGAGGTTGAAAGACAAAACAGAAGCTTGCTTAAAGCCCTTAGGATTGCTAAAGCTGAAAAGAAGAATATGTGGACTGAGATGCGAAAGTTCTTAACTGCGTACGTACAGAACGACACCTCACAGCAGTACAAGAGTCACGCCAGCCAAACTCCTGTTCAACAGAGAAATCAGAACAAAGATTCCTGAGCTAGGAAACTCGAGGTACTCCGACAGTGAGGCAAGAGACAAGGATGCAGAGATGAAGCAGGAGAGGACCGACTATGCTGACGAGAAAAGGAGAGCTCGAGAGAGTGACCTAGAACGTGATGATTTAGTGCTCTTAAAACAGAGGAAAGAGAACAAGCTCTCAACCACTTATGGCACACCTCCATATACCGTTAACAAGAAGCACAGGAACGAGGTTGTCATATCGTCACCCAAAGGAGTACACGTGAGGAGAAATGTGGCCGATGTCAAGAAATACTTGAGAGCGGACACAACCGGAGATGAAGAAGTTGCTGAAGATGACTCCTCCGAGGAAGATAACACCGAAAGGATAACAGAACCCCAAGGGAGACCAGTAAGAGAAAGGAGTCCACCGGAGTGCTGAAAAGACTACGACGTGTATAAACTCTGTTAAGTGGAAGAGTGGGCGGAAAGACACTTTATTGAACACTTTAATTAGTTTCGCATTAAAAGCGTATTGATCCGTTCATGTTGTGTTTCATCGATGTTAAGGTCTTGTTCTTAGGGGAAGAGGGGTTGTAGTGTTTGCCGGGATATGTAGAGACGATTATGGGATAGATGAACAGTAGTGTACGGGAGCCGAAGAGTTTAGAATGGCTATGCCTTATTCAGTTGTCATAATCCGGTCCAATCCGTAGCTTGAATGCGTATATTTAGACTCTACAAACTGCAACAGACTTTTCAACCAGCTTAGAAATAAACTTTAAATTTGAGATTGGCCGAAAGTTTGTGAACTGCTTGAAGTCAGCAATTGGTTTCTTTAATGTAGATGAAAGCGAAGCAATCTTTAGGGCTTCAGGCATAAAACCAGTTGTCAATGACAAATTAACCATCCTGGTAATAGTCGGTAAGGAGTACAGGGAAGCAATCCTTAAGTACTGATGCTGGCAGAGGATCAAGACAACAGGACTTGGTTAAAGGCATATAAGAAAATTCCTTGACATCTTCTTGACTGACCTCATGAAAATTATTTAATTCAGCAGTGTTGGTAGGCAATTCATTGTCATCTGCTAGCGATAGATCTCTGTTTCTTGCCACAAGGGCAGTGTACATGTAAATCTTTTCAACTTTGGCAGTGAAAAAGTCAGCAAAGGAATCGGCAAGCATTGCTAAGAGAAGGTGGATATCATGTCTAATGAGATTTCTGCATAAGCTTGTTTACAGTTCTAAAAAGCAGCCTTTGATCTGAGGAATGCTCATTAATTATTGATGTATAATAAACTTGTAGATTTCAGTGAACTAATCAAATCGTTGACAATGCTACACTGATACGGGTATGCTTCCCGATCACTCTGTAGGCATGTCTTGTGCCATTTTCTCTCTAAGCAACATCTTTTCTGTTTTTTAGTAGCAACTATTGGCAAATACCATGGTGCAACAGGTCTTATTGTCACCAAACGCTTTCTAGCAGGGGTGTATTGGTCCAACAGTAATCGAAGACCATTATCATTATTGATCAACTGTACTATCCAGATCAATGGGTTCTTTTTGAGAAAAGAAAGTTTCTGCTAGAACTTCTTGGACAGAATATTTCAGGTTCCCAAAGAAGGCCACATTTATTAAAATGTGCTCTGTTCCAAAAGACCACTCTCGAAAGAACTGCGTTCCATTTTTGCAGTCCAGAATTTGATAGGAATGCTTATGGAATGCGAAAGGAACACAAAAATAATGTGTTCGGCGATGCGTTCTCTGTTAATTCTGTCCGGTACAGTATGTGGTCCTTGGTCCATGACTTCCAAACACGATTAATTACTTTCACGGGAACATATGAACCCATAATTGACCTGCTCCCAACGTCAGTGGCTTCATAGCTCAGTTGGTAGAGCATCGCACCGGTATCGCGAGGTCACGGGTTCAAACCCCGTTGAAGTCCTGAATTTTTTTCAGGCTTCTTTACGCTATTGCTTAAATTGCGTTTCACTGCGACGATCATACCTTCATTTCATTAATTACTATTTCGTCGAGAAATAAAATAGGGAGAAGAATGAAAAGTGCAGTGATTTATTGATTATTATTCTTTCACAAGACGAGGTTGCAGCTTTCCTGGTGTGGGTGAAGGCATGAAATTACAGTTTGTTGACAGGTAGGCTAATTTGTCTTTCTTGAAGTTTGGACTTTTAACGGGCACCGTAAATTACATGGTCTTGTTTACTTAGCTCGTGAGTAAATAAAACACAATGGGAAGAATGCCTTTTTGCAGAACAAGTTTTCTGATAAAGCTTTTTCTGCTATTGGAAGCACATTGCTGCTGACTTCGAATCTTTTGTTTCATCAACTCTTGAAAAATATCACCAAATTTTGAGTAGTGGTCCTTGGTCCATGACCTTAATGACCTTAGCATGAATTACACTTTGGAAAATAAAAGGCTTTGTTTTCAAAGAATGTTTTAAATTTCATCCCCATACATGTTTATGAAGTTCTCTTTTCTTTATATCTTGAAAAAATACAGAGTTTTTACTAATTTTTTTCGACCGCACTGAAAGCCGCTCGTCGACGCTCGTGTGGCAGACTGTTGTCTGAAGTCTTTAAAAAAAGAGCAGATTGTTTTATACTCACAACAACTTCCAAAAAAACTATAGCTTTAATACATCAAGAATAGAAAAAATACATTGAAATATTGTGAAAATTACGTTTTCCTGTGGAAACTATCACATTCTCACGTTTTTCCGTGCTGCTTACCTGAGTTGCAGACCAAGGACCATTGAGCATGGTCGCCTTTTCTTGAATTACAAGCAAAACACTTAAGTTCGGAACTTGCAACTTCATGATTATCGAGAGGAACACAAAAGCTATCTTCGGGGGGTATTTCAGCTCATTTCAATTTGATTCTGGTAAGATATTCATGATAATAATTTTTAGTCGTGGACCAAGGACCACATACTGTACTGTAAATTTTGAAGAATAATGTATTTATTAAGAAATAAGACTCAAATTGCAAGCTAAAAATACAATGTTAGTGTGTAGGGAAAAAAATTGAACATCACAGGAAAATCATATGATTGACTTTAGAAAATTGGATTCCGTTTTTAAATTCTAAAAATATAATTGTATTATATAAATATCTTAGAACAAATAAAGAAAATATTACAGTACAATACGAATAACTAAATAATAGTAATAATTTATGTCGCCTAACATGCTCCCTCTAAGTTCATAAAAATTACCTACTGGCTATTTGTACGGGACCCGTACACCGACTTTACTATTCATATGGGAGTCTTCTGAATATGCGCAATGCAGCTATTTATTCATGGCAGCTCCCATACACTCAGCTGGCATTTGCTATTCATACGGGACTCTTTTTACAGACTTGCTTTGTTCCGTTTTCAGCGGTTATGTATTCTATTGTCTTAATTTAGTTCTGCTTTTTGTTTCCTTCATGGCACATGTCATAGTTTGAAGCATGTTTCAGTTCCAGAGCTCTCAAGTTGATTTGTTGGCAAAGAGTGAGATCTGCAATGGCACAGCCGTTGCTTGTGACGCCACAGGCGTCACCCCAGTAGGGGGTCTGGGGGCATGCTCCCCCAGGAAATTTTGAAAAATGGAAGTAGCTAAGACGTGTTTTCCTTCATTCTGAGCAGAAATCATGCATGCTTTAAAAGTAAGTATTTAGATCCCAGAATTTTCTTTTTATTGGACCAATATCTTGTATCTTGCCGCTCCCGCATATTTGACCTTCTTCATCACAGGAGAGTCGGAGCCCGACTCTGAAGTAGAATCCGCCATTATGTGTGGATGCTCAACACGTTACCGGGTCAGCATATGTGAACATGCGCAGTAGTCATGAAAGCCATTGGTCAGAGAAACAGTGGCTCTGCACAAGAATAAAGCATTCAAAGCGAGTACAAACCAAGCAAGGACTTAAATTATATCATAAAATATAGTTTATTATAAAGGAACTTCACTAAAGGAGCAAGGAATCTCAAATGCGTGAGAAATAATAGTTTCAGCGTGAGAGCGTAAGATTGAATTTGTTTGCGCGAGTCTCACGCATACGCTCAATGCGCGAGACGTGAGAGCTCTGCAGTTCTTCCGGTAAGTCTTCGTCGTGTTATATCACGCTACTGTTGTTGTCATTGTTGTCTGTCACCTACTGGATATACAGACAATGAATAGTCTTATAAAGGGTGAAGCCCTAAGACTTCTGAGAACTAACTCCTCAGCTAAATCCTTGTATGAGAACATCTACAACTTCAAAAAACGCCTTTGCGCTAGAGGTTACCCTCACAACAATCTCATACATGTAGAAAAAATCACCTCTGAGGTTAAATTTACCGAACGGAATTCGGCTTTACAAAAGAACAATGAAGTGCGAAAGAAAATTCTGCCTTTCGTTACCACGAACCACCCTGCTTTGCCGAACCTTAAAACATTTTAGTGAGCAAATGGCACTTAATTCAAGATCAACCACTACAGAGAGAAATATACAACAAGCCTCCCATCATTTCATCTAAAAGAGCAAAATCGCTGGGAGATATCCTGCTTAGAGAAACACTATAAGGTCACGTATCACACTATCACGAGCTCATGTGTTTGGCCTGTCAACACCTTCCACCTACTTTTGTGAGTAATACTCAGAAGTCTCCCAGGTAAAAATTAAGCTCAAATATTAAATAGCAAAACAACTCTGAACTGCCGAGTATATAAGGGCTGAAGTTGTGAAAAACAACAATAAATCTATAGTGTTTGAGGGAAAAGGTTTCCACAAGACGCAATTTAATACCTGTTTTTGTGTTCTTGCTTCCAATTTTGCCTTCCGCTTCACCGCACGTTTGCTTTCGCCACTGTCTGCCATATTGAAAACCAGAATCGAGGGAGGTTTGGATCTAGAAATAGGAGCGGAAAACTACTTTGTATACGCAACGTGAATAATTATACTATCTTTACATTACTTACATTGTCTGGTAGATTTCTAGATTTCACCTAAAATGCTACCAGGGGTGAAAGAAGGCGATCGTGTTCTTTTAATTTGGTCTGGAATTGCTCCACCTGAAAAGCTAGAAGAGAGGGTGCGCCAATTAAACTCTGTAGTTGGCCCAATGGGAAAAGTTGCCGTCGAACACGAAGAAAGACTCAAGTTATGTGAGTTCAGGATTGTGAATGTTGTGAAGTTAAATTACGTACTCCACTGTCATTGTTCCCGATTCTTGAAATTCAAAAATGTCTATAGACTGTTTACAGTCCCCTTTTTTTTCGTGAGATCGTCGAGATATAGAGCCTCTTACCGTTAATGGCGGCCAACCCCTACCGTAACTCAAAGTGCTTCATCTCGACGATCTTACGGGAAAATAGAGGACTGTGAACAGTCTAAAATGTCTTGGGCAAATGACTTTTTCGAGAATTCAATCTTACCGTCTGAAAATCGTAGGGTGTTTTTACATGTAAGTTCTAATTTGAAAAAAAGAAAGAATTTATACGATAGAAATAACCAGGGACGTACTTTACTTTTAATTTTATTGCTCAATGTTGCATGTAAGTTACAATTTTTTTCATAGTACTTAAAAGAAACATTAACAGTGTTGAACAGGAAGTCTCAGTTAGCCTTTCTGGGCTTATCAAGGAGACTCCCCGTTAATTTACACCAACGGAATGATCGAAGGATTTTTCGGGATTTTAACTTTTCCATTCCGCGATTTTTTGTGGTATGATCATTTGGCAAGTATTATTTGTTGTGTCTGGCTTTCACAATAATAGTTTTGGAGTATTTTAAACTATCTGAAAATTCGTTGAAGTAACCGCATCATATGTTCCAGAATATTCCATAAGACCAGTTAGTTCTCATTATTGTGATTGGCTCAAATCCCCCAGCTAACTGTAACTTTTCATAACCAGTCAGTATAGTACTTACCATATTTGAAAGATGTAGGCTACTTCTATACATATATACCATTGATTAGATGGTATATTGTCCATTACTATTCATTCAAAATATTTCGCCATTTCTGATTGGCTCCAGTCCCTCTGCTGATTCATCATAACCAACCACATTTAGGTGTATAGAATGGTAAATTCAAGACTTTGCAGTTTCAAAATTCAAGATGGATATACTTAAGCATTTTATCAAGAACAATAGAAAGACATGAGTGGCTCTGGCTAGGAAAAAAATTCTCACCAGGAAGCCTTTTTTTATCTTGTACAATAGTTGTCACCTACCCTTTACCATCTGTCAGGAAATGTAACATGTTACAGAGCAGTGTCTGATTTCATTTTAGTAAAAATACTGCAAGTAGCCATAAATGAATCAGTTCATCACAGTCCTACTGATGATACAGTCATTTGCGAAGCCTAAAACTGTGGTGTATGATGTGAATGCGGAACCTAAAACTTTCTGCAAATCTGACTCATTATCCTGCCATTTACTCGGTTAATGGCAAAAATAGAAAGTGAATGCTGAAACATGTTTCATTCTGGAAATTCTAAATGATCTAATGAAACCTTTGCGCATTATGGATTTTGGTGAGTTTATCTGTAAGGGTAAGCCTAGTAAAATCTTCACTGGTAAATCCTGCAATTTACATGTATTTCTAGCTTTTTATTATACATGTATTTGTTAAAAATGTAGGTATGCATAGTGTTTGCCTTATCAAGCAGTAATCAGTAAAATTTACTGCCTGAAGCAACACTTCTTATTACCTGCAACGGCCTGAAGGTTTTCTAAAATTAAAGAAGTACTTTTAAAAAATACACACAAAATGTGATCTGATCCAATTCTCACATGCCACCACAGGTGGCCCAAGCGTAATATCACAGGTGACCCTGTGCGTAATATGAGACTTTGTATGGGAGAAATAGAGTTTGAAACTTAGATGAAATAAATGAAGTAAAAGCGATAAAAGTTATCAATAAAGTGTAAATATTGTTACCTGGAGTCGTTGTCTTTGTTTGTACGAAGTTTCAGCGCGATTTGAGTACTTTTACATCATCTGACCTGACAGTGTAATAATAAGAGACAAGGTAGGACAGAATCGCTCGATCGATCTTCAAAGCTGCTCAGAATCAGCTCCAAATTTCACGCGAAAAAACAAACACACTTACATTTTACGCCGCCGAATCCACAAAGTGGTATCTTAAGATCACCTTCCGACAATCCGTTCCGGTAAACCTGGCATTTGGATCGCACAACTCGATCGAAAAGATCAACTACAGTTCAAAAATCGGCGCCATTTATCCGTGACTAGGAAAAACGTTACACTTTCAACCGTTTTCTCGCTCGGCGGTGACTGGGCGCTAGCGTCAAATAATAACTCACCGGGAGAGGGTGACAATTGTAGATTGTAGATTGTAGATTAGATTGCTTACTTTTAGCGCCTAGCGAATATCTTTTGAAGTTAGATAAAAAAAGAGCATACGGCCAAATAGTGTTCTGTCGTGGACACGCCACAAATTTTTTTTTATCTAACTTCAAAAGTAAGCAATCTAATCTACAATCTACAATCTACAATTGTCACCCTCTCCCGGTGAGTTATTATTTGACGCTAGCGCCCAGTCACCGCCGAGCGAGAAAACGGTTGAAAGTGTAACGTTTTTCCTAGTCACGGATAAATGGCGCCGATTTTTGAACTGTAGTTGATCTTTTCGATCGAGTTGTGTGATCCAAACGCCAGGTTTACCGGAACGGATTGTCGGAAGGTGATCTTAAGGTACCACTTTGTAGATTCGGCGGCGTAAAATGTAAGTGTGTTTGTTTTTTCGCGTGAAATTTGGAGCTGATTCTGAGCAGCTTTGAAGATCGATCGAGCGATTCTGTCCTACCTTGTCTCTTATTATTACACTGTCAGGTTAGATGATGTAAAAGTACTCAAATCGTGCTGAAACTTCGTACAAACAAAGACAACGACTCCAGGTAACAATATTTACACTTTATTGATAACTTTTACCGCTTTTACTTCATTTATTTCGTCTAAGTTTCAAACTCTATTTCTCCCATACAAACTCTCATATTACACACAGGGTACCTGTGATATTACGCTTGGGCTACCTGTGATGCCACAAGGAAATGAATGAATATATGGAAAAGTACTAAAGTATACTTACAGTGTAGCTTTTCATTTTATTGGCCATGCATTTTGGAAAGAGAACATTGAGGAAAGGTAAAATTATTGGAATCAAGGTAACAATGGCCAATTTGCATAAAATAGGTCTTCATTTGAAGAAATTAAGTTTTAGAGAACTTACAATGAGGGACAAAAGTAGTTGACACATTTTTTTAAAACGGATGCTTTTATCAAACATTTAATTCATTTATTATGTCATTCCTTTTAAACGCTGTAAATCCCCTCACCCCCAAAATCAATGTTGTCTGAAGTAAAAGAAAGACTTGAGGGTCCAAAATACAACATTGATTTTGGGGGGAAGGGGTTGGGGTAGACAGGGGAAGGCGATAGGTATGTCCACTTTGAATTATGTGATGATGCAACAAAATAGGAAGAATTGACGTCGATATGGTTTAGAAGCTAAAAATTGAGGCTGAAACTCGCACACCTGTACAACTTTTGGTGAATTACAAGGGTATGTGTGAATATTTCTCGATCTTCACTTTATCCAATTGTTAAGGCGCAAACAGTTACGGGTAGGGTAAGGATTGACACATAGTGGGGATAGTCAATGGCCGGCCACGGAAATATGGAGCATTAGTGACAAGCAGCCGTCACTGTGTTCAATATCAAAACTACGGAAAAGTGAAGGTAAATTCATGGCCAATTTAAAAAAAAAAACTAAGGACAGCATAGTAAACATTGTAAGTGTATACAAAAACAATTGCTTTCAATCCCACCTCGTTACACCCTGTGTGACATGATAATGCAACGCAAATAGCGATACATGAGCACATTTGTCTGTGTATTTGGACTGCATTTCTCAAGCGAAACTCTGTGTTTTTGTTTATTGTCAGCAAAAAAAATGAAAAGAGAGCTTTAAAACGTAAACTGGTATTTGACTTTCAAAGAAAACAACAGCCCAAACTGAGGAAAACACTGCTTCCTTCATGTTACTACAGTCAACCACATTCGACAAACGGAAAGTAACATTAGGCTTTTATGACCTCTTAATGCCAATACGTTTTCTTGTGGTTAATGGTTAAAACTCCTTTATTTGCACCACATCGCTGCAATTTTACTCACCAAGAATACATATTGAGAAGCACTTTCTCTGTAGTGGAATTCTTTTTTGTCTTTTGTGTGGAATTAGCACGGCCGTCATCGATCACATATTATCCTGCTGTCCTTGTCATCAAGTGAACTTCTGGGCCAAAGTAATTGGTTTTTTGGCAATCATACAAACTGGTCTGTCTGTCTTGAAAACAATTTCTTTGGCATTACAATGTATGTGATTTAGGAGCTGGGAAATGAACTAGTTGTCCATCCAACATCAATAAAAAATAATGCCACTGAAAAAATGACTGGCAGTCATCGAAAATCATTACAAAAGTACATTCCTAACCTGGTCTACCCTGTTCAACGCATACACCATACCTACGCTAAAGGTTTGGATGTTAGGTTTGAAAAGGTGTCAAAAAACACATCTATAGGGCATAGCACAAATGGCTGGCCCTTCATTTGTGAGGTTCATATCCTGTATATTGTCAGTAATGTCCTTTCACTACTTGCACAAGTCAATGTCAAAAGTAGTGCATGTCGCATCCATTCCTCTGCAGGCATTCACTTAAGTTGGAACAATTTTCATTGTACCTTAGTGTTTCCATTGTTTTTCCACTATTGATAATACTTGTGAAAAGATTACATCTGCAGCAATGGCGGTGATCACAACACAAGCGATTTCCTCTCAACCCGACAGTGTTAAATCAGGAACACATGCGAGAGAACAAGATTAAGACATACGCTTCATACATTTTACTGTACCTATACTACAATCCAGATGAAAATTTACAAATTGTTGTTTATAAACAAACAATTTGGCCCATAGAGTAACTCCATGGCATCAAAATTCAGCACCATCAAAACCCTAGCCAGAAAATTTAGATACATAATTATTTCAGACAATCAGGGACAAAAGTAGTTGACACACTTGTTTGAAATGGGTGCTTTTATCAAGCATTTAATTAATTTATTATGACATTCCTTTTAAGTGCCGTAAATCCCCTCACCCCCCAAGTCAATGTTGTCTGAAGTGAAAGAAAAACTTAAGGGTCCAAAATACAACATTGATTTTTGGGGAAAGGGGTTGGGGTAGACAGGGAAAGGGGATAGGTATGTCCACTACACAAAAAGGGGCCATTTTACGGAAGTGTCTCAACACTTTTGTCCTTCATTGTAGCTCCTAAATGTACCAGTCGAGCTCATCCTAGCCATTGGTTGCATGGTGATAGGGAGCACCAGTTATGTACTTAATACAAGCTACAGTATGTCCTTACAGCTAATAGTTCAAATAGAAGATCCCAATTGACAGTTTGTAGTGTGGTGTAATTTTAATGTATAGTCATCAGTCGTGCAGAAAAGTTCCTAAACCTAGCAATCTATTTCCGAATTAAAATCCAAATATTGTCATTTATGTCATGAAGATAAAAATAAACACCTATATTTATTAAAGTCCCATGAGAGTTGAAGGCAGATTCTGTAAACAGTAGGAGCCATGAAAACTAAATTATTTAGATATTATCAATTATGGTATGTGTAGTAAGGGTTTGGTTATATTTGTGTCACTGAAATAGTCACTTAGTTATTGACTGTAACATTTTGACCATGTAGTGCAAGTCTTCTTCAGCCAATAGTGTCAATTTAATGAGTTAAAATTACTAGTACCACCGTGGTTGTTAGTGAGTGGTGTATCACAATCCTCACTCATGGATATATTGATCTGAAGAATGCTTGGCTGACTCCCTCAGTTTTCCACCATTGTGTTGTCTGATCACAGGCATCCATGCTGTAGGAACCTCAATTCCACTGTCCCTGTTAATGTTGTCAGCCAAGGGTGAAATCTTTTGTGAATAGCCCCTTTAACCTTATGAGTACCAGTGAGGGTCTCTGTCAGTAAACTCAACCTAGTCCCAAAGCTGATAATGCACGGCCTTCTTAGCATGTTCAGTCATCAGAGATGGCTGAGGTTTTAACTCGTGAAAGCTGTATACCCCTGTCAATCTGTTGACGTATGCATCTTATGGTTTCTCCAATGTAACCTTCCTGCACTCAAAAGGTATCTTATACACTATTCTATCTTGTTTTTGTGAATGTTCACATTAAGTGTGATCCTAGTGTTCGTATCAGATTTGAAAACAGATTGTCAGCCATGCTGCAACCCTTTAATGTATGGCAGAGAAACATTTTAAATTTGATTTCAGTTGACGTTCTTTATCAGATGCCTGTTTCTTCTAAGATTTTATGATGTTAGCTTAGCCTGAAATAAATGGCAGCTCCCATTAGGGACAAGGACGGAGGTTAAATGCTTCTTTCCTTTGAGATAACCTATGGATTGGTAATAATATTTTTTATTGATCATATAAACCCTTGTCAACACCATATTTAACTGATCAAGGTGAGGTAGTGTGAGTCAAAAGATAGGTACGATCAACTTGCATAGGTTTCCTGTAAAAACTAATATGTGATCAGGCATTGTCCTGAATCTTTTTTGACCAATCTTTCAAGATAGGGAATTGTGTTAATGTCTGATTCAGGTCATCAGTAAGACTGATAAAAATCATTGTTGTTTGTTCATTTTTTTGTTGCATACAAGAAAATTGTGTAGTGCTGTACAATGAAAAGTTGGAAATACAACAAGTGATGCAAAAGGTCATTTCCATGTTTAATGACTCTTGTCATAACACAAACAGTCAAAGAAAAATGCCTAAGGTACATTAATTTTTGTAAGTTAACAGTATAGGATTAAAAACACAAGAAAACCATTGTATGTCAATTAGAATATAATGTTCTTCTGTCTTTCTTCTTCTTTTTTTTTTCAATCAGCATCCCACCCTCAAGCATTCTTTGATATTGTGTTATCTGGCACAGTTTGGCCCTCTGCTTTCATTCATGGTCTTGATCTTTTGGAAGAAGTTGGGAGAATCTTAAAACCAAATGGCAAGCTATTTCTTTTGGAACCCACAGGTAAAATGTATCCTGTAATATTATGCCAGTATCTAATATATAGATTTAGCAAGGGCTAAAAGTGAGGCTCCCATTACTAAATTCATAATTTAAATCAAACAATAAACTTGTATTCCACAATTCAGTTAACTTTAGAGCACATTCATGTGACTTTTGAGGGAAAGGCTAAGTGATTTTAGAGAAAAATAATTTGCAAACAGCCCAAGAGTGAACCAAATCTTACCTCGAGTTGATTAGTTCTGTAAGTTTATACCAAACCTGCTACTCGGTCAGATCGTTGTCTCAAATCTTACAAATGTGCGTAAACTAAATAGCCGCATAAACTATGCTCGACTTCATTAAATTAGATATAAAAAACAAACATCAATTACAATAATTACTCAGGCTTACCAATTGAGATGCAGCCCTGAAAGGTATCAAGTAAGGCCAGTATCGCTTCAGACTTTGCAACCCTCTTATGCGTCAAGAAGGGTGCAAAATGAAAACAGTGCCATCCAAGTGCCATCCAGATTTCTGACTTTGACAAGTGACATATTTCTCAACCAAAAACCCATTAAACAAACTAGCCATAAATAACAGAAGACTCCTGATAGCAGCTGAATTTCATTTTGTACTTCCAGTGGTAAAATACAGTTAAAAACATCACAAGTTGACACAAAACTCTGTCAGCTTCAGCTGTCAAAGTAAACAAGATTCAAGATGCTGCATAAATTTTGCGCATGAACTCACCTGTCAAATTTTGACCAATCAGAGCATAAATATTGGAGGTAGAGCATGACCAAAGCGTGACCATGGTGAGCAAAGTCAAAAGCAACTGTCTTCCCTGCCTGTAATAGCTGGCTGAATTTTTACGTCCGAGGTCAGTTTTAAATCAAAATTTAATTCTGCGGCACAAAAACACAACATATTTGGTATGAATTAAAAAATAAATCAACTTGAGCCTGCGATCATTTGAAAACTAGTGACTTGTCTGCTGATAACTTCAAAACAATACTTGACCTCGATGCGTCAACACCTGAGCCTGCAATATGGTCAAGTGATATTGGTCAGCAGATACCCTGTTTTGACAGCTGTCAATTGATCACAACATTGATGTCCAATGGATGTGTGCATTATCAGTTTTCCTGTGCTCTCAAACTAGCTAGAAAGTTTGAGATTGAACATTGAACGCGATCTAGTAAAACAATAAACTGGTCAGCGAACAACTTCCAAATAAATCACATCACCTCAATGAGTTGACACATGAGCCTGTGATATGGTGATGTGATACTGGTCAGTGGCTATCCTGTTTTAACAGCTGTCAATTGACCATTTTGTGAATGTCCAATATACAAGATGTGCCTTGCCAAGACACATGCCTTTGATAGTCTCCCCTACCCCACCTTCACAATCTGTAGATGTGTACGTATGCATGTATGCTCGGTCAATCATGTGACAACCAAACGAAAAGAGGTTGACCATATTCTATGAGTATGGGGCTCTGTCCCTCACACGTTTTGCGCATGTAGGAGCCCCGCTGTTAATGCTATTACTGTAAACCAGTTTTCTTGTTAAGAAGACAGTAAGAACCTTCAAGTTAGGAAATGCCCATTATTTGATGAGAAGATTGTCATTACAAAGCTGTCTTGTACATGTATATCTACCTATTGATACTCCAGTTGTTGCGGTTGTGTGCAGAGTGTCTCTCATGTGAATTAACTTAGTTTAATGGCCTTAGCTGTCATGAGTCTCTTGTAGCACAGTGTTAGAGTATGTAGCTGGACTTGTGACCAGAAGGTCATAAGTTTGATTCCTACTGGGAGAACTCAGATTCTTTTTCCTGAGTTGCCAGAGCCGTAGCTTGAGGGTGGGCAAGGGGGACAGCTGTGCCCCCTGGACCAGCGTTGAGCCAGACACATCAAGTCTGTGGATGGATTTGTTTTCTCATATTCGAGGTCGACTTTTTGGAGACATATCTCATGACAAGTGCCATAAATAGTGTCTTGAAGCACCTCCAGACCCCCTACAAGGCTTGTGCCTTCGCCACTTGCCATAATGCCCCTCCCCCCACCCCCCGTTGCAAAAAACCTAGCTACGGCCTTGGTTGCCTGTGCTATTGACTTTCAGAACACATTCTCATATACTTCACCAGGCTTAAAATTCAACATTTACAACAGTGGAAAAATGCAACCTAGTGACCTGCATCCAGTCCTAGCAGTATGCAGAATGTCTCACAGTAACAAAAAGTACAATTTTTATTATGCCTTATTATTTTGCTCCTTACTATTATTCTTTTTTCATGTTTATTCTATACCAGGTTCCACTGGAGGTCTGAGGCCTCTAGAAAAGGTTGTCTCCTCCCTCAAACTTGCTGGATTTATAAGCATTTCTGAAGTGAGTTTGACATACATTGTATTGTTAAGTATGGTAAAAAATTTTAGCATTAAAATAAATAAACTCTTACATGTATGTGACTGCAAAACACTCCTTTTTGTGTTTTTTTTTTGCTGGCTTTCTTCCTTCAACCAATCAACCAACCTCCTCATGCTATGAAAGTAAAATAGGATTGAAGCAATAATAATAAGAAGAAGAACAATAACAATAATAATAATACCGACCACAAGCACAGAAGCTGAGCGATTGCTTTCATTGATGAAATGGATCAAGACCTGCTCTAGGTCAACAATGCCTGAAGAGCAGTTCTCTGATCTCGAAGTGTTTGCCGTGTACTTCTCCGAGAGACTGGAGGTAAACGAGATATGTCAAGCCTTTGTAAAGGCTCATCCAAGAAGGCTCTTTCAAGCTAGTCTTTTTTATTAAATAACGGGTAAAAAGAAAAAAAAACGACAAACAATTCTCGTTGTTGCATTGTACTGTAGTCCTTAATAATAGTGTCTCAAATTTATACCTCTGAAGTCAAAATGAAGAATACCTACATATTTAAACAGAACCCTAACCCTACCGCTGCCCCTCCCCCATTCCTTTGGCCCTGGGACATTTGCCTTGAACTCTCATTTTTACAACCCCCTCTTCGAAAAAATCCTGGATCCGCCCTTGTTGGCTCACTGATGAAGAACTTGAGGAAATGAGAATATGTGAAATTTTTAGCACTAGTACTGAGAGGTACCAACCACAGACAATAATTTAGTGTATGCAGGAGAGGTTGTCATTACAGAAAGCTCAGAGATTAAGCCTGTAAGATAGAGAAATGTCAAGGAACCTTGGTGAAAAAGAAGATTAGAGGGTCAGATTAAGGATCTTAGAAGAGATTTGAGCAGACTTGAACAGTTTAAAAGGGGAATGTTCAATGAAGAAGGGAGTAATGGAGAGGTTCCAGCGCAAATACTTCCTGCATGAGAAGGGTTTAGAGGTGGTAGCAGAAGAACTGAACCAGAGAATAATAGCAAAGGCCAACAAGGTGAAAAGGTACCAGGGGAGAGTCACACAGTATAAGCAGAACCGACTGTTTGCCAACAACAGACATCAGCTGGATGGAGATGTACAAGAGGAGCAGGAGGCCGTCCGCCCACCCACCCACCAATGTGAAATTGCCTTTTTTACTTTGTGTGGAGCCTGAAAACTGTCTTTAACCACAGGCGTCCCAGACGTAGTGTGTGTCAATAGTTTTTTAGAAGACCGTGTATTTTATTTTTTATATTACCGCCCCTCCCATAGCAAGTGTTTTTTCTTTCTTTTTTACAATGTAATCTGATTTTAAATACAGCGAAAAGAAGAAAGTGCACTTCAGGATAAGATCGATTCTGAAGTCGGAGTTGAATGGAGGTAATGTTGTGGCAGTTATTAGTGAAAGAGCTGTATCAGTTTCGTGAGATATAGTGCAGGTATCTTGGAGTGGGAGAAAGACGAGGTGGAAGCTATTGACAGAAAGGCACGAAAATTCTTCACAATCTACGGTGTTCTAAGCCCTCGAGCAAATACAAGTAGAATATACTTGCTGAGGAAGGAAGGTTGACGTGCGTTGATAAGCGCAGTGGATTGTGTCACCATGGAACATTTGAGTTTGAATCTATTCAATATGTTTAGCAGAGTCAAGAAACGCTGCTGAAAGCTACCTGCCACGCCTTGATGCCTAAAGCTGAAAGTAACCCTTGGCAGTATAAGCACAGGTGGCCCAAGCGTAATATGAGAGTTTGTATGGGAAAATAAAGAGTTTGTATGGGAGATGAAACTTAGATGAAAAAAATGAACTAAAAGCGATAAAAGTTATCAATAAAGTGTAAATATTGTTACCTGGTCTTGTTCCCCCTTTTTTAGAAGTTTCAGCGCCATTTGAGTACTTTTACATCATCTGGCCTGACAGTACTCTTTATTTTCCCATACAAACTCTCATATTACGCTTGGGCCACCTATGGTATAAGCACCACCTCTTAAGAGAATGGGGGACTGGAAGGAAAAACCATTGCAAGGTCAGTTTTTGAGGATTTAAGGCATGCAAAGTTGTGACAAGTAATATCTCTTGGATGTGGTTGAAGAAGGGGGAATTTAAGGCGACAGAAGGATTGTTACAGCGGCCCAGGACCAGGCATTGAGTGCTGAATACAGTAAAAGTGGCAAAGATTTGAAAAACAGGCTGTCAACTAAAAATGCCACATAGTTTGTGAATGCTCAGCGTTGGCTTTGAAAGATTATAACTCAGGTAGACATGATGTTGCAAAAGCTGTCTATTGGTGCCTGTGCGGAAAGTACAGATTGGAAGTTGCTTAGAAATGGTATGAGCAAGTCCCTGGAAAAGTGCGAGGGTCCGAGAAAGGTAAAATCCTTTGGGGTTTTAGCATACAGACTGATCACCAGATTGAACACAATAGATCTGACCTGGTTGTAGTAGACAAACAACAAGCAGTTTGCCAGATTATTGAAGTAGCTGTACCAGGAGATGCTAGGGTGAGACTGAAAGAAAAAGTCGGAGACAAGAGAAAGGCAAAAGAATGGAGAAAACTTAATTTGGAGGGTCAAACAAGAGTCGTGCTCATTGTTGTTGGGGTTATTGGGACAATCTCAAAAGGATTAGTTGGCCATCTTGAAAGCATAGGGCTATGTTGCTATGTTTTAAGCCAATAGTTCGCCTATTTCAACCTCGTGAAATGAGTGAAATGTTCCACCATTTTGTACTAACTACCAAAACAACTCAACATCGTTCCCAGGTCTTCTTTCTTAACTGTTCAGTTTTCTGGCCGTTATGCTGCACAATTGACATCATTTTTCACACATCACAAAATTCTTCTAAATTTGGTCAACAGTAGCTGGTTATGATTAATTTTGCGTGGGATTTTAGCCAATCAGAGATGGAGAAATATTTTGAATGAATAATAATATTGTTTATATTTTAACTGATTACGTGATCAACTAATGCAACTGGCTTATTTGCCTTGTTTTGTGTACTCTTAGCCAATACCTGGCTGTCTTGACTTAACACAGTACATGGATGTGACACATTTTTTTAAAAAGATTTCTTAGAGTGGGTTCTTTGTAAAACAGTATGTCATTCTGTGTGAAGACTTGATCCATGCTGAGTTTATAAGGTGGCCAAACATGTTACTGACATTTTACTTTCAATGATACAGTATTGACCTATTTGTAACTCTTTATCCATTGAAGTAAGACCTGATCTGTTAATTGACTTTTATGTTTTTTTTGGTTTGTTTCAAGGGCAAGCCAGTTAACTTAACTGTGGATCAGATAAGTGAGCTAGAGCAGCGCTTTGGAGATGCATTAACTCTCATTGAGGTACTTCTATATTAAATGAGGTTCTTTATTGGACGATCCAAGCTTAATGATAACAGTAGAGCAAAATGTTTCCACCAGAGTATACGTCATAATAACGAGGACAGATGGTTCTACGCATCCTGAAAACCAAGGCGCCCTGGATATCGAATGACAAATAACTAATCTGTTACATAATTTTGGTAACATGTATCATGCCAATGATGCTAGTGTGATATTTCACCGCATGACTTTAACTTTGACTTTTTGGTAAGTCAAGCGACATCGAAAGTAATAAGAAGAAAATGTTCACTTAACCTGAGTGTGAAGTACATTGCACAAATACATAAGCTTAACTGAAACGACTTCCATTCATTGTTTTCAGATATATTTGTTTCAGTTGTATTTGATAACGGTTCCCACACAGTTATTGGGGGCTCCTATTAGTTATGTAATTGGACCTTTTTCTGAGTTATGTTGCCTCACAGTTATAGGACGTCTTTAGTTATCTAATTTAAAGAGGCCACTTTTGGCATCCAATTTAAATCGCCAGATAGGAAGCTGGCGATTCTTCGCCATTGCATGTATTTCTGGACATAAGTGGTAAACCTGATCAGAATAGTGATTGTAGTGTTAAAAACGTGAGTAGTTTCCACTATTAAATCTTTATTATGTAAAGAGAAACTGGAGACTTAGGCCTCGTTCTCGTATACCGCATAATTATGTATCTGCAACGTAGCCGCCGGTGCCGTCTGGGCTACTTCTCGGACGAATGAGAACATGCGCCACCGGCAACTAGAGCCATCGCAGAGCTTTACCGCCGGCATGCCTGCGAAGTTGAACTCGAGTCAACTTCGCAGGCGTGCCGGCGATAAAGACTGGGATGAGCAATGTTGTCGGCCACTTCTGTTCTCATATCGGAACAGTATCCCAGGCTTTAGGGTAATTTCATTTCACACTTTTTATACGGTGAAGCTGCCTATATCTTTCCCATTGCTGCCTTTTCCACTGGACTAGCTTTGTTTCTTTATCTTTATATTAGGAGATGATTTTCTTAGTCGTGCGAGAATCAGAATATGTCAGCCTAAAATTTCTAACTTACTCTATGACGAGTTAATTAGCGATATTTGGTCAACTGCTCAAAATGAAGTCAACTAAAGCTACTGGTCTCGATGGTATTCCTATTTGGTTACTGAAGGATGCAGCCAATGAAATATCTAGACCTATTGCCTTCCTCAAAAATTCAACAATTTCTACCTGTATGATACCATCTGAATGGAAAAGTGTGAAAGTAATTCCAATACATATCTGGCGATAAGCGCGACGCAACTAATTATCATCCCTATTTCAGTTTTTCCGTTAATTTCTAAAGCAATGGAACGTCCAATTCGATCACAGCGTGTGGGATTTTTTTACAAAAAACAATTCATTGTCAGTACATCAATGAGGATTCCGGAAGAAACATTCTACCGAAACTGCCACTGTACACTTTGTTGATCTCATCTTAGAACAAATGGAGAACCAGAGGATTACAGGATCTATTTTTATAGACTTTAGAAAAAGCGTTTGACCTCTTGTCATGCAGTTTAGCTGTTGGTTATGGGATCCCCTAGGATCTATGCTGAGCATATCTGGGCATGATACTGTTTGTGATATATACATCAATGATCTCCCGCAAAGTCTGCTGAAGTCATCAATAGGCATGTATGCCGACGATACGGCTATTTATTTCTCTAATTCAAGTGCAGAAATCATCAAGTAGGTTCCACAAAACGATCTAAACAATAAAGTAGGTTGAGTTTGATCGTGCGGGTGAACGTAGTCCTGAATAGGACTGTTTTTGTTGACAGTGACTGACGTTTCCACAACCTGTGCGATAGTCATCTTCAGAGTCAAAGTGAGTTACATCACGTCAGTTGATGGTATTATACTCTGGTTATTGATCTGATTGGTCAATTACGTCACGATGTTATTGGTCGTCTGTCAGTTAAGCCGTGATGTTATTGGCTATGAAGACTCGTAATCAGTAATTGGTGCGTTTTCATTCGTCTATTGTCACAGTCAAACAGTCGTCTATTGTTAGTCAAATTGTCAGTTCTCCAGTCGTTCTCAAACTCAACCTACTTTTGGAATGACTCCTGGGTTCAAACCTTTCACAGATCTAAACAATGTTGAACCACGGTTTGCAGGCAACAGGCTCGTACTCAATCAGAGTAAGACTAAATGCATGGATGCTGTTCGGTGCTAGGCAGAAACTAGAACATCGTTCAGACCATAGAATACAACTTCACGGGAAAGAAATTGACAGAGTATCAAGCTTTTGTTACTTAGGGGTTACACTAGATGAGAATCTTTCATGAAGCGAGCATGTAGAATTGGTTTGTAACAAAGTGAGTTAGCGTCTTGGCCTGCTGTCCCCGCATTCGACTTTACCTTACCCTAAAAGCTGCTGTATGCGTGTTTTGTAAAGCCGATTTTTGATTACACTGATACAATGTGGAGTGGGCTGTTAATCGGGTGTAGTAACAGCTTACAACGTCTACAAAGTAAAGCAGCGAACTTAATACAAAGGAGAGCAAGAACCGAAGAATCATTCAAAATGTTAGGGAGGGTGAATTTGTAAACACAAAGGAAAGCCCACAAATGTATAGTTTTACAATGTCTGGATAAATTAGTTTCTCCATATTAATCGGATTATTTTATTAGAAATCGCACTATTCACACTTACAGGACAAGACAAAGGAACGACATTCATCTACCAAACCCTAAGTGAACGCTAGGAAAAACTAAAACACATTTAGGTATTCAGATGCAGTTGTATTTAATAATTTCCCGCATCAATTAAAGGAGCTACATCGCTTTCCATTTTTAAGAACTTTGTTAGACTTCATTTTAGCCTTTATTTTTCCTCACTGATATACCTTTGTAACTTACGGCAGCCCCCTTATTCGTCTTTATCTTAAAGATGTTGTGGTTTTTATGAAGATATGTAATTTCCATTTTATTCACTCTTTAAAAATCCTTGTACATAATTTTTAAGTAATTTTTTATTTTTAAATTTTTATCATGTAGTCATAATTTACGGAGGGCCCCTCTTGATACCAGCCAGTGGCTGATAATTCTACCCTGCCGAAATAAAGTTGACTTGACTTGAGCAATAAATCCTGATAAACCTGCTTTGGTGAGCGAATCAAAAACCAGGAAATTGCGGACTCACCAAAGCAGTCTAGTGTTAAGAGCGTGTCTCCGTAAAAACCGACCAGTGAATTCGGATCCAAAAATTAATTTTCCTTATATTCTGGGATGTTAAAGTCTTTACCAAATTAGTTACAAAAATGCATTTTGTTTGACCGAAAATGCGAAATATAATTTTTTACGAATTTTTGAATTTTCGGCCGGTTGGCACCGGCGCCATAGCCTGTGAAACTGCAAAAATCGCCCACATTGCCGGCGCTACAGTAAACAAGCAACTCGTTCAAGAAGCCCGATTTTCTTTTTAATATACGGATACACCACTCTAGATGTGCTAGCCATATCACAGTTTCGAATTATTTATTCATTTTAACGGCAAGAATCTTTTTTCTGGCTCGTGTTATCGGCCTTCCATCAAAACACGAAAATAGCTCAACTTTGAGGGCAGTTTAAAAAAGTGTGGCACCTGTCTGAAACTTGCTTTCTGTATTAATACAAACTAGAAATGATAGTAAAACGTAAAAAGGAATACAATTTTTGTGCTCTTTACGTTTTCAAACTTGACCGCCGTTTGAATTTCCAGAAATTTCGAAGACAAGATAATCAACGAACACTTGCCTTCTTATTCTCCTCCTTTAACTTCGCTAATTGTGATGTCCTTCTTGGTTTGTGGAGGAAACTATTGTGCCTGAAGCAATCGCTTTTACTATTTAAATATACGTTTTCTTGACATTAGTCCTCCAACGGTATTTTTTGCCTTGTTTGTGATAAAAGTAATGGCACTCGTTGCTTGCCGCGAGCGTGACACGGTTGTTTCGTGACATTCAAATTTTTTTCTGCTGTTTGTTAGACGTAATTGCCTTTGAATCGCCATACATCGATAAATTTACTTCTTTAGTCTAACGTAGATGCATTGAAAAAATTGACTCGACACATTTTAGAGAAGGAAATTGAGAATCCACTAAAACTCTACCAAGAGAGTATGAGGTGACGTTACTAAAGTTCGTTCCAGGCCCCAATGTTGCGCGGAAAATCATTGGACTGGACTAACACATCGAGGATTTTTTTTAAAAAGTTTCGACGTAATTATGTATAGGTAATGAAACCCAATAAAGGTAATAAAAATGTGTACAGCTCTATAAAATGATTCACAAGGGCAAGGGCTAATGTACTGGGCCGTGGCCACGAAACGTGAACTCTTGCCCTCTTTATTTGCGACATAATTATGCATCCGAAGAGCTCATGTAGCTTTTGTAGCTTTTCCATCAGGTACCGATAAGCATTAGGACCAAGAACCTGGGTCTTGAGATTTCTTTGTTAGGGCATATTTAGAAGAGCAAGCAAGGCACTGGAAGGATTTTTGTTGTTTCGATCTGACAATGGAGCGCATGATCTAAATCGTTGATCCCCAGCGTTTGGCGCTATTACTTCAGCAATGCATATTTCTTTTCCATGTCTGTTGCTTCATTCCACCTGCCTCATAGTATTCCCTTGTCAATGATTCTTTCTTTATTGTCAAATTTCCGCGTTGTTTCCTGACTCACGTTCATCTACTCTACTTAAAGCGAAATGTCGATTAATATTAAATTGACTTTCAAGAATACTAGAAATCTGGATGCAGAAAAAAGAATAGTTTGTAAAAACCTTCCGTGCAAACTTAACATCAAGGAAAAATCCAGAACTTCTTATAAACTAGGCTGCGTAGCATGGCGGTTTTGTTGCGCGATGCTCGCGCGAACGATCATTTCTCCCGCTCCAATCTCCTCGCGGTTTCACAGCCTTCGCCCGCCTTCAGCTTGTACTGCGCGCCAGACCAGAACTACGCAGGCTTATAAATAACACGGAAAGGAAAGAAGTCGAAAAAAGGTCACATTTGGAGATCGAGCTCGGGACTTCTCCCATAGCAGGCCACGCAATAACCAACTGTACCAATGCTTGCCCCTCAAAAGCAAATGCAAACGCAAAGTAGCGCAGCAGAAAGCCTACCTGACCGAGTGGGAATTGTGTTACCAAAAATTGAGTGATGTTACATGATCATTTTTTAGCTTTTCATTGCTCCTAAATGAAGGAAATATCGACATCTTCTTAAAGAGCGCCAGTTTCGAGCCAATTGCAGCCCAAATTTTATGATCAGTTAAATAAATAAATAAATAAATAGTTTATTCAAACTCTCTTGCAGTAAAAAGGACTGAATTATCGAGTAAATTTTGCAATCATAAGGCCACTATTATCTAGAGTATAGTAATTTACAGTTATAACAGTTAAAATGACAATTGAATCACTTAAAAAATTTCAATGTAAAGAAGTCCTCCACTCTCTTTGTCCTACAGACCTGCATGTTCCGGAAAAGATAATACTTTTGTGTTTTCTGCCTTAATTAAGGTGTAGTTAGGCGCGTCCAGAAGTGGGCTGGGAAGTAGGTGGTGCAGAGGGTGGCTGGGGGACTTCATTTTCGCCATATATTTGTAGCACAGGAGTACTCTCCTATCATCTAACCTATCTAGTTTACCTAACTGTAAGGCATGAGCATATGACTCTGCCTCGGGGTAGATTATGTTAAGTGCCCTTTTTTGCACTCGCTCTATGGTTTCGGACAGATAAGCAGGGATGTTCTGCCACACTGGTACAGCATACTCTAAAACTGACCAGACTGTGCTAAGGTATATCCTCAAGGTGTTGGGTTGGCTCGCCCTGGCTCTATGGAGAACTCTAAGGGAGTGTAACTTCTTACAAGCTTTCTTAATAATGTAATCAACATGACAGTTCCACTTCAGGTCATTGTCCATATAATAACTCCTAAGATCTTATAGGTATTGGCACACTTGATGACATTGCCGCCAATTATTATCGGGTTAATGAGTCAATCAGAGTTGCGTAGGAAATTAATATGCATTTCTTTACATTTGGTTAGATTAAGTCTCATATTATGAGCAATGGCAAAATTGTGGATGTTTGATGCCACTACATTAAGTAAGCTAGGGGAGTTCCTTGGAATTATTTCGAGAGCACTGGTGTCATCGACCTATTTGATGCGCAGCCGCCAGTCAGATCAGTTTGTTCGTCATCACCGTAAAGAGGATCACACCCAGTTTAGTTCCTTGGGGAACTCCTCCTTTTAGTGTTAACCAATCTGACAGAGTTCTTCCGATTCTAACTGCTTGCTTCCGGGATGTCAAGAATGCCGCAATCCAAGGTAAAAGGACTGGATGAACTTCAAGATCTGCCAGTTCTTGCATCAATATTGAATGATTAATTAAATCAAACCCCTTAGAAAAATCTGCGAAGAAAATCCGAGCCGACGCCTCGTAGATCGCTTAAGGCATATATATAAGGGCATCTGTCGTAGAATGCCCCTTGCGAGAGAACTAACAAGGGTATGTCTCACATAAAGGAACAGACCCGCCCTGACGAATATCAGTTCTTATTTTAAGTGGTTCGTTATATCTTCCTGTCATTTTGCAACGTACATACTGAGTATTTCGAACCTCGAAAATGTCTTCAAGTAGAATTTCCCAAGTCCGAGAAGGAAAACTTTGATGAAGAAATTGCTACCCTTTGTCTGCTTGGTGTCCAGTCCACGAGGACTGGGCATGAAATACAAAGTCACGCATACAACTACGCATACATTATTTCAAATAGATAACTGGGCTAAATCGCTTTCTTAGCGTCTTATCGCGTCAAATTTGCGAACAAATTAGTTTTATTTGCCCAAGAAATTTTACTGCCATATCTTGAGGAGTCGGTCTTAATGAAAAACTATTTTAGCAAAGACCCCGAGGTCGGGTGTCACGAACCAGTCACGCTCACGGATACGACATTTTACAAACCAGATAACATAGCAACAAAACAAGTATAAACGCGGAATCATCGGCCAATATAGTTTCAAATGATTAAGAAATAACTTTAAAATGAAAAAGAACTAAGGTTAGATCGATCAAACCATCAAGTGAAGTTGGCCTTTCACGAGCAAAGCGACAAGGCAAGTGTTCGTTAATTATCAGGTCTTCAAAATTTCTGTAAATTCAAACGGCGGTCAAGTTCGAAAACGTAAAGAGCACAAAAATTTTATTCCTTTTTACGTTTTACTATCATTTCTAGTTTGTATTAATGCAGATAGCAAGTTTCAGACAGGTGCCACACTTTTTTAAACTGCCCTCAAAGGTGAGCTATTTTCGTGTTTTGATGGAAGGCCGATAACACGTGCCAGAAAAAAGATTCTTGCCGTTAAAATGAATAAATAATTCGGAACTGTGATGTGGCTAGCACATCTAGAGCGGTGTATCCGTATATTAAAAAGAAAATCGGGCTTCTTGAACGAGTTGCTTGTTTACTGTAGCGCCGGCAATGTAGGCGATGTTTGCAGTTTCACAGGCTATGGCGCCGGTGCCAACCGGCCGAAAATTCAAAAATTCGTAAAAAATTATATTTCGCATTTTCGGTCAAACAAAATGCATTTTTGTAACTAATTTGGTAAAGACTTTAATATCCCAGAATATAAGAGAAATCGATTTTTTGATCCGAAATCACTGGTCGGTTCTTACAGAGACACGCTCTTAAAGTATTTTATTATTCATTCAAAATATTTCCCCGAGTCTGACTGGCTAAAGGCACAAGTTTAATTCACCACAACCAGTTACTGATGACCAGATTTGGAAGAATTTTGTGTGTAGCGAGGAAATGACGTCGAAAATACAGCATTCGTGCAAGTTAATGCACCGTTCACCGAGAAGACCTGGGGACGAGGTTGAGTTGTTTTGGTTGTGAACTTGGCGGACATTTCATTAGTTACAAGAGTAAGAACTAGGCGAAAAAATAGCTAAAAACATGGCAAGAACAGCAAGAAGACAACTCGAAAGGCGACATCTGCTATTTGGAAAATATTTGTGGAGCTGAACAACCATAAACGTGCAATATCGAAGATGAACTTAACATCGATGGAGGTAAGTATGTTTTAGCACTGTTTTTAAACTAGGAATTGAATGAATAACAAAACAATTATTGAATTCGGCTTTCGTATAATATGAAGAATTATGGAGATCGAAACACCCTCCTCGATCTCCATAATTTCTCATAAGATACTCAGCCTCTTTCATTAATTGTTAAGTATTATATTATTGTCATTAAAGAAGTGAATATTGTTCATCGTGGTGTCAGATAGGAATGAACGTTTATTCGTTTGTCTCACGATAGAATCGCTTTGAGATATTGATCGCGACGTTTCGACTGCAATACTGCTAGTCTTCATCAGGCGATGACGGTCGATTGTTTACGTGTAGCTATTTATGCACCATTCCAGCCACTGAAATTGTCGCTAAAGTTGAAACAGCCATAAGAACGCTTGACTCAGAACAAGCTGACACAATAAGGAGAACCGTTAATAGCGTCCTTCAAAAGGCTGAGCCACCAAAGCCTAACATCACGAAGGAAATGCATGAAGCCCTTAACAACTTAAAAAAAGACGACTCTATTATGATACTACCAGCCGACAAAGGTCGCGCAAGTGTAGTTCTAGACACTAACACCTATCATGAAAAAATGAAAACACTAATCGAAACGGGTCCATGTCAACTCCTTAATAAAGACCCCACGGATCGACTCAGCCGTAAACTCACTGAGAAGCTTCTTAGGTTGAAACGAAGTGGGCATCTATCAGAAACTGTCTACAACAAGATCAGGCCTCAGCACAAGCAGCCACCTAGGATCTACGGTCAGCCTAAGATACACAAACCAAATGTACCATTGAGACCTATTGTATCTAGCCTGTGCCAGGCTCTCAGATAGTATAGTGCGGACGTATTAAAACGAACAAAGCAAAAATAAGACGGACGCGACTTGGGAAAGGGGGCGGTGGCGGCTTACTTAACGACTTTTCACCACTATCTCGGAGCCTGGAACAGGCTATATTGTATCGTGCATAAACACCTTTGCTTATGATTTGTCGGCTCATTTAGCTGACATCCTGTCCCCACTGACAGGCAAATCGGAGTACGCAGTTTCCAACTCTACTCATTTCGTGAATACCATCAACCATGAAAGAATACAAGAAAAGGAAATCATGGTGTCATTTGACGTAGAATCTTTATTTACGAACGTGCCGATCGAAGATGCCGTAAAGGCCACACTTCACAAACTAGAAAAACGATCCCGGTCTTGCCGACCGCACAAACCTAACCCCTGCACAAATTGCCGACCTTTTAGACTTTGTTTTACGATCCACGTATTTCCAGTACAATGGATCAATTTACGAACGAAAGGACGGAGCCGCTATGGGGAGCCCTGTCTCCGCGGTTATAGCCAACATCTTCATGGAAGATTTTGAGGAGCATGCGATAGCAAGTGCGATCTACAAACCTAAGATCTAGAAGCGATATGTAGATGACACTTTTACTATATTAGATCGAGACCAAGTCGACGGCTTTTTACATCTTAATAACCAACAGCCCACTATTCGTTTTACCATGGAAACCGAGAAAGATAACAGCATTCCCTTTCTCGATTCGTCAGTTATAAGGGACTCAAACGGCCTTCTTACTACCAGTGTGTACAGAAAGCCCACACACACTGATCAATACTTAGCCTATGACTCACACCATCCTCAGTCAGTGAAGCGTGGTATTGTTAAGTGTCTATATGACCGAGCCAAACACCTCATAACAAAACCATCAGTTATCTCTGAAGAAAAGAAACATTTATCATCGGTACTTGTTTCCAACGGTTATCCTTCTTCGTTCATACGAAAACTTGTTAAAACCACAAGACCAACAGCCAACAACGAACCCACGCAGGAATTTAAATCTACTGCGGTTTTACCCTATATTAAAGGTGTATCAGAGGTTCTTCGCCGCTGCCTACAACAACAAGGCGTTCGCACCGTCTTTAAATCTGACACAACTCTTCGGTCTTACTTAGTACGACCGAAAGACGCCCTAGAACCAGGCAAACAAGAAGGTGTATACAGAATTCCATGTGAATGCGGCAAAGTATATATAGGCGAAACAGGGAGAGCAATGCAAGACAGGATAAAAGAACATGACAGAGATATACGGCTTGCTCATACACAAACCTCCGCAGTTTCGGAGCACGCAAACGAAACGGGGCATCTTCCTTTATGGAATCAAGTCAAGTTTATCGATCGTGACCCTCACCGATACACACGTAGGGTCAAAGAGGCTATCCAAATAAGACTTCATTCTAATAACATCAATAGAGACAACGGAATCGAAATTCCTGAAGCATGGATGCCTACGATCAGAAAGCATAACAGCCGTTCAACTACAAAGCGGACCCCTGAGGGAACATCATCTGCTAGTCGGAATAATGAGGATCGAAATACACCAATCACAGCGAACCAACGTGCATAAATAGCTACACGTAAACAATCGACCTCATCGCCTGATGAAGACTAGCAGTATTGCAGTCGAAACGTCACGATCAATATCTCAAAGCGATTCTATCGTGAGACAAACAGATAAACGTTCATTCCTATTATATTATTATATCACTTTTTTCATTTAGTTGTTACAGTTGGTAAAAGCGTTAATGTAATTTTTGTGGCTTTACTTTCACCTTTTAAAGTGGTTCTCAAAATTTGAAAGTAAAAATAATTCTTTTTAATTCTTTGTTGCACATGTTGTTGTTTGTGAGCCTCTCCAGCCGCCTGTTGTAAAGTGTTTAGTGATTTGCTGTTTGTTTTCTTAAGCCCCATTTACACATTAGACCGTTTTTAGTCCTACGAACCGCTTGTTACTAAAAACAACAATATATAATTTTTATTACAGCTAGTTGCATTTAAACCAAACTTTGAAGTGGGATCGAGCTCGCAACTGTCACTTTCAATCCCTGTCAAGTCAGGTTGGTATATATTTGTAGAGAAATGACTGCCAATGATGATCCTATTATGGATCCTATAACGCCTTCAGTGTTTACTGCCAGAACACAAGGCACCTGCTCACTGAAACATTAGTGGATAAACAGGATGACAGACGAAGCTTAAGAAAGCCTGTAAGCATTTGTTGAAATTTCTATTGCTAACCCTGACACTGTTACGTTGCTCTTTCTTCGAAATTTTGCTGTGTACGGACTGTATTTCTGTAAGATTGCAATCGTCCTTGTCATTATATATTATTTAAATTTATTCAGTGAAAGTGAAAAGGATATTTCATATTTCATATTGACTATATATTTTGTACAATATAATTACTCCATAGCCAAACCTAAGTTTAAAGATGAAAATGTTGCCAAAATTTGGACTTTGTCAGCTCAGGACATTGACGACGAAGAAATTGTAAGTATATGTTAGCGCTGTGTGCTAGTACATTAACAAGATTGCTAATGGCTAATTATTTAGAAAGGCAGCGATGGTGAATATAAGACATAGGGCATTGACATGACTTAATTACGGAATTGCATGTAGAACATTAACACGAAAATGCATAATAACTGTGAAATTGAGCATTTGCATATTTGTTTTCTTTTGAGCAACAGCTCGAATGTTTAAACCTGTTATGTAAGGTTGAGAACAAGGCACAATTCTTCTGCATTCGCTCCGGCATTCTGCCGTTTTCTGGCACTATGGTCAAACTTTTTATTTCCATTTGTCAGTATCTATGTTTAATGTGATTTTCCGGTGCACTTACTTTTGTAGGATATTGTTGACTCAGACACTCTCCTCGATGACAAAGACTTGCAAAAACCTGACCCTGCATCACTTAAAAGTATGTTGTCTCTCAGTTTGTGGCTGTTGGGCACATGTCAATCAAGCAACACTCTTTGTACGGCTGACCTTTTCAAATTGTAATTCAGAAAGAAATCGGTGACTTTTTTGCGGTATTACAAGGGTAGAGGAAGTATCAAGCGTCTAAAAGGGAATTCCTGTAATTTCATGATCAACAGTCAACTGCACAGTTCCGTTACAGTATACGTTTACTCTTACAATGTCTAGACATGTATGTCTTTTCCAAACCTATCGTTTTAGTTTACAAAGCTACAAACCAGGCTGATTAAATTACCCGGCTATTTTAGTGCTTGCTCCTTCTTTAAGTTGTCTATAAGCTGATTACGCCCGGTTTATACATATTTCGGATCCAGACCTTGAGATAAGGGGGGGGGGGGGGGGGGGCGGCTGTTATCCAGACCCTGAGTTAAGGGGGTGGCCCGGTCTCCAAAACAATTTTTTCGGCACTTCGGGCCTCAGTTTGCTCTAAAAATAAGGGGGCGGGTCCCTCGCCTGGATCCGCCACTGCTTGTCCTCCGGGACATGTTTTAAAAATGTTAAAACACTTTCAGTGCATCTTTTAAATGATAAAGTACTGCTGGTCGTTTTTTAAAGTTACATGATGATACCCGTCCATTAACTGTCATAAATTTTTGTAGTTATACATATATTTACGATTCTATAAGTGATGATAGCACTGATCAGAGCAGTAGAACCGATTAGCAATTGCTTATGTCTAGCGACTAAACAATACGAAAGGCGATTTGATATATTTGTATGTACATGTTTTAGGTGATTGTGGGACAAACAAAGCAGGCAAGAGAAAGGCCTGCAAGAATTGGTGAGAAAGCACAATAATTCCTATATAGGTTGTGCTTGTTCAGTGACCTTTTTTAGCTAAGGTTGTAACTTAGTGTAACCATATATTTTCATTTTTTTGCTTTGAAATCTTGAGTCGTACCGTCATGTCAAATTGTTCTAATGAATAATTTTCTCATAGTACTTGTGGTTTAGCAGAAGAAATCGACCAAGAAAAAGCTTCGGCTAAGACGACTGTCACATCATCATGTGGAAGTGTGAGTACAGTGTGGGATAATATATTAAAACAAGGGTGTTTAATCAGTTATCCAGTCAACGTGAGTCCAAAAGCGAAAGGCATGCTAGGTGAAGTTTTCCAAGGGACGCAAAAGTAGTAATGGGTTTGGATACCAAACTCTCTTCAGATTGTTAAATGTTAACGTAATTGGTTCGGGTCAGAAGTTACACGTTCAATCGCCAGCTGGAGTATTATTCTTTACGAAAATAGACATGAAACAATGCACTGTCTTCGTACACATAGCTCTAATAACGCTTTAAAAACTAAGCTCTCTCCAGTGAGTAACGTAAAAAACGATTTCTCAATCAGAATTTCATACGCTGACAGAAACACTTGCCAGACAGTTTTCTTTGTTTTATGTTCATGATATTAATTTGTAAATAATAAATCTTTACATCAGGTCTCTTGAGAAATTATGTACAATAAACAGCAATTAACAATAGACATGACTGAAAATAATAACCAGGCAGGACAGGCAGCAGATCTGACTTGAAAATCAAATGTACAAACCCCCAGGCAGAACTCTTGTCCAAGATGTTGTTTAACAAATAGAGTTCATTTTCCCGTGTGCTTATCCTATGGTAGATCAAACTTATATTGAGGCCTTAACTCCATCTCGAAGACAGTTTTACTACCAAGCGAAGATAACCGTGGATACCTGGAATATCTCTGGAATACCTCCTTTATAAATATGATCACAAAAGGCGGGCTTTACCTTCTTAAATATGTTATAATTAGAATACCACTCATTTCTCTCCTGTACGTTATTTGTAATAGACTTGTAGCATGATTGTGTATTTCTTACAGTGCTACTTGGGAGACGCATTTAGATGTGCAAGCTGTCCTTACCTGGGAATGCCCGCTTTCAAGCCAGGAGAAAAAGTTGCACTTACAAGTAGACAGTTGAAAGGAGATTTATAGTGCAATTAAAGAAAGTGAAATGTTTCCACACATTTAAGTCACCATATTGTGGTTTAGTTTTTCTGCAGTTTGCAGAGTTAATGTAACACGTTTTTGTCATAACGGAGCTCTCTCGCGCGTGGTATTGTGGTAGCCTGAAGATGCGAGATTGACCATCCTCCGTCCGTTCATCCGTCCCCACATGTACGTCTTGGGCAACAAAACCCAATCTTTTTTTTTTTCGAGTAAATTTTAATATATCTCTACTGACGTGGGTAACAGACAAAGAGCTCAAGTGAGAGATATAAAACAAAGGAGACGTATTTCGTTGCAAGAAAAACATGAAAATTTATAGCGGTGGTGAGAAAATGTGAAGATTTCTTTGCAGTGGTGTCAAGTTTATTTGTTTAATTTAATTTAATTTTTTGTTTAAGTAAATTGTAAGTATATAAAAGAGAGCTTCGCTTTTAACCTTGGCTAAATCTATTTAGTATAATTACATTGATGACTATCGAAAATAGAGCGCTGTGATTGGCTAGGAGCAGGGCGGATAAATGTTGGGCGGTGAAACGAGCGCTCCGCTCATCATTTAATGTGTGATGGCGAGTAGGAATGGCACGAGCGCTCTTTCCGCGCTTCCGGTGCGCTTGAATGCCGGCGAAATTTTCCTTTTTGCAAACCGGAAATCCTATTTTCTTTCTGAAATTTCAGGCTACAATCTTAAACAGATAAATTCGTTTCGTAACAATATCAGTAAACAGTTTCATATGTTTGTGTCTGTATGCCTATAAGTCAAACTTGTTGGTAGTATAATGCCAAAATTTGAGTTTAATTTGAAAGTGTTGAATACCTCCTCCTTCCACGAAATATCACCTAATCGTCTTTCGCCGTTTCGTTTGGAAAATATTTTAAAACACTTCTTAACCTCAATTTTTACATATGTTAAAGGAGGATAAATTTTGTATAACATAGCAAAAAATTACATTGATATATTTTGATATAGTGGCGTTGTACTGCTTCAAACTTTGCTTCTCGGGTGCAACGCGCCATGGCGATTCGCGCAATGCGTCGCAAATCCGGCAACCGCATGTAAACAAAATTTATTGAGGTTAGTTTTAAGGTTCTTTCTTCGTTTCTCTTTCTACAACAAAACAAAGTAAGCAGTCAAAACTGAGGAGAAACTAATTTTGAAGTTTCGAACTGAAACAGAAAGACGTATGAGATGTTTTTTTCAAAATTAAAAAGAAGGATGATGGTGATTAAAATTAGCATAATTTCACCTTGCACGAGCTGCACGCATTTACAAAATACACGTCATCTAGTTATGAAGCACGATCTGCTGTCTTTTAGTTTGTCATGGATGAGATTTTCCTTCGTGTTTTAGACAGTACTTAGTTGTTTTTGTTTTGGAATAACAACGACATTGGCGAATAATAGAACGAAAATAATATTTCAGTTTGTCTACTCCTGACTAAACCTCCAGCAAAAAAAATAGCAACATTTGCCTCTCGGAGACAGCGTACCAGCACAAAGGAAAGGAAGAAGTGCAAGAAAACAAATCAAGCCGCCATAATTCAGTGACAGCGGCAGTTTCTAATGGACAAACCACATCGCAAGCCCTGACCGAAGTCGCAAACAAGAAAACAAGCGACATTTCTAAGCAGAGTCCCAGTCCACTGCATCACACCTTTTTGCTCGGACGCGCTCTTTTCACCGCCCAACCTTTATCCGCCCTGGCTAGGAGCTTCGCTCTATCCCGCTATAATCACCGCGCGGTGATTAAAGCATTGAAGGCTAGCAGTTTTCAAAATGGCAGCCAGACTTTTTGATGTTTCGAGGTCGGAAATTGATCAATAATTTTATTTTCTCGAATAATCATCAATGTAATTATACTAAAACAATTAGTCGCCTCAGGCGACGTGAATATTGGCGAATAGTCACCTCGACTTCGTCTCGGTGACTATTCGCCGATATTCACGTCTCCTTCGGCGACTAATTGTTAAATATTATAAGCGAGATTTAGAATCACGTTTACGGCAAACGTCAATTTGTAACACGTCATGGAGTTTTCCCTTTACTCTTGTACTCGTCATTTCATAAGTAGGGTGAGTATGATCGTCCGGCTGAACGTAGTCCTGACTGTTGTTGACAGTGACTGACGTTCCTACAACCTGTGCGGTGCCCAGTTTGACTTTGCTTTTGGAAATAATGCATTGCGCGCACAACCTACAGATTAGTTAATCTGTCGCTTACGCTGTTTTCTAAACTTTATGCCAATAAGAACACAGTCCAATTTACAATATATTAAGAACTGGACTGGTCGTACTATTAGTCTGCTCCTTGGAGCACTAAAAGGCTCCTACTAACAGTTTCTCAAACCCGCCTTCTTTCCAGCACTTCTTTGTAAAAAGAAAAAAAAAGAATACTCTCTTGGACCTTTTACGAACAACTTTTGATATCAAAAGACGATGCTTTTGGACGCTTTTAAAAACCTGTTTCTGGCACTGATCTTAGGCTTGAATTTTTGGTGGCTTTACTTTATTATACGTGGAATACGTGTATTTTATAAGTAATAGTTCTCACTCGACAGGGCGGTGCCTCGCATGGGCCTTAACGTCCCGTTCGCACATTTCATTAACCAATCTTAATGATTTATAATGCAGTACAATTTGGTCAAAAACAGTAACCCCTTAAACAATGAAAACTGTAAAAAGGTACAGTAAACTTCTATATTTGACAGTTAAGATCAAAATTACTTATCCGGTTTTAATCAGTCGAAGTAATCTTCAATGTCTATGTCTGGATCTAGTAAATGATCCCTCAGAAGAGTTAAATCCATTTCATTTAGAATTAAGTTTTCAAAAGTCTCTTCCAGCTCAGTTTCACCAATAAGAACAGCTCCGCACATTTTACCTCGGTGAAGAACAATTTTTACGTATTCCACAGCCTTGGTACATCTGACCAGCAATTCATGGTCACTACCCAGTCCTTGCGCATTGTATTTTCCTAGCAACACTACTTTATATCCAAAAAACTGAGTCACATGTGTAAACAGTTCAAAGCAAAAATCTGTCGATATTTGCTCATTAGAAAAATGAGCCATCATGCACTTAGCTGCAAACACTCCCATCTGTCGTGCCTGACTCCACAGCCTCATTTGGAACCAACAAGGAGCTGGGTCCCAGCCAGGGCTGCAAACATCACCTGCAGCATAAACATCTACAACATTGGTTTGCATGTTTGAGTCAACTAACAGGCCACCGTCATCGGCAATATGAAATTGAGCACATGAGGCAAATGGTTGTGTATTTGGAATGACGCCTGTTGCAGAAACAATAAGATCACATCCATATATCTCATCATTTGTAAGCTGAACATACACTGGCCAATCAGACAGATCTGCTGATTCCTTCCCGGTTGTTTCATGCCATGGAGAGGGTGCTTCGTTTTGATTACTTTGTTTCAGTTCCTGTGGATCAATCAGGTGTTTGACTTCACAGTTGTACCGAACGTAAACTTGTCTTGTAGCTTCCTTTTCACTGTTTATGTCACATAGAGTTAGTCCTGAGCTCCAGTCTGGTCCTAGTGCACCTCCACACAAAGTCTGAGTTGAATCACTAGAAGCAGAGCTATGCTGAGAAACTAAAAAAATAAACAGGCACTTTAGAACTGTCTTCATCAGTTTGCCCACCCTGAGAAACCCTCAAGAAACATTTCATTGTGTACAATTCAAAATAATCCCTGAAAATACATTCTTCGGTCCATTTAGCTTCCCCCAGACAATAAGTAAGTCCTTAGGGTTTCCTCAAGGAGAGTAGAGAAAGTGAAAAAGGTAAGCACATGTGAGACGGTCTCCTGTGAGAAGTGATTGCATATTTTGCTGCACATTCTAACTATCTTAGCATCTATCTCTTCATTCCGCAGTTCCAATAGATGAAATTCATGATTTCATCCGTTGTTCATCTTTCCAGGGTATACTATGAACCAATATATTAAAATGTACAGCTCCCAGTTAGTTTGCTAGCTCAATTGGTCAGAGCACTGAATTGGCATTGCAGAGGTGAGGGTTTGAATTCTGGTAAGCCTGAAATTTGACACTGCATAAGCTGCGTTATAAACCACCAGGCACGCACGCTTTGGGATCTGACAGTCTTTATTACAACAAAGAACACTTATAAACTCGAGAAAACTTATTAAAACAAATACTTAAAACTACAGTCAAATCATATAAAAGCATACAAACAACAATTTTGGGAAAATTTGTATCTGCACTCTGCATACAATCTCGCTTCCTTAGTATCTGCGTGTACACCCTAGGAGTTATGCTATTAGAACTAAATTTACAAAACCTATCGCTATCTGATTGGTTGCTTGAAATCTTGTGACTATTAGCTATATGTTGTAGTAATTTTACATCCTCAGTGTATTTTGCCGACGGTTAGTTAAATTAAAGGCCGTCAGACCCATGCTCGCTACCTAGGGGGTGGTCTAGATTTACATTAATACAAGTATCAATATCCACTTTAAAACGCATTGCAGATTAAAAACTGCAATGACCTTCTTTGCCTTTTTGTTTCATTCCACAATTTCATATATTCCTGATTTCATAACTCTAACTAAACGCTATATCCCCCAGTTTCCATAAGGAGGACCTCCTAGCGGCACTTTAATAGGAAACAAAAGGTAACTAGAACCAACAAAGCTTCTGAGTTGTTCAATTCTCTACCTTCTGATTGCAAACAGTCCGCAGCTTGAAATCTAACAGTGACATGCCTGTAAGGTACTACATGTATTCACTAACGGTCTACGAATACCCTCAGCTAAATACTTATGGTGGGGAATTTGAATAGGTTGTCTTGATTTCAGACCCCAGCATTCATGTCAGTACAGTTAAGTCAAACAGTATGAAACATTGTTTTGTCCCCCTTTATCAAGTCATATTCAGGTTGTGTTAAATGTAATAAAATGTAAAGAACATCACAGTTTAAGACACAACTTTTGCAGTTGCAAAAAGGAAGCCTGAGAAAATTCAGGCTTGCATAAGCTTGAATTTTTCCAGGTTTTATTTAGCAACTGCAAAATTGTGGTTAGACTGCTTGAAGTCTCTTTTCTCTTACTCTCTCTCTCGAATTGTTAATACATTAATATACAGATTTAGCCAGGGCTAAAAGCGAACCTCTCGACAATATTTATAGTTTGTTCAAACAAAATATAAAATCGTGTTATGCTAAGCGGCGAAGGCAATGCAAAACAACAATAGGTTTAATTAGCAAAAAAGCAACTTTGCACGTGCAGCACACTACTTTTTGGTACATTTCTTTGCCGTTGTTTTGCACGACTACAACCTGAAACTTCCTACCCTGCTACCAGAGGCTTTACCCTTGTGTTTCTCAGCGTTGTACTGCCATTCTCTTCGCGGTTTTGGCTGCTCCCGTTTTGGTTTGGTTGTTTCTGTGCCGAGGAAAAGACCTCTGCAGACAGCCGTTTGGGATTCCTGTTGAGCATGCGCATTAGATACCTCCAAGATCTAGGAGGTAATCACATGACTAAACCAGTTGTGGAACCGGTTTTATCAACTCGCGCATCTTTTATGTACTAGTTTGCTGTGCAAAAGTGAGCCCGCTATATCAACATGGCCAGTGCGAGTCATTCCCGTGGGAAAATGACTCATGAATACATGAGCAAACTCCGGCGGCGGCATCGTATTACCGACACGTGACACAGAAATTCCATGGTAACCGCATTTTCATCTCGCGCATGCTCAACAGGAATCCCAAACGGGTGTCTGCAGAGGTCTTTTCCTCGGCACAGAAACAACCAAAACAAAACGCGAGCAGCCAAAACTACGGTGGCCCATATCTGCAAACACAACAAACAATTCTTGAATACGCATTATCTCACAACATATTTCTAATTATTAAGAAAGCACTTCAAATTATGCACAACACATTCCAAATTCCTCGAAACACATTCCAAATTCTTCGAAACACATTTTAAATTCACTACAAATTCTGAAATCTTCACAACACATTTCGAAATCCTCGCAACACATTTCGAAATCTTCACAACACATTTCGAAATCTTCACAACACATTCGCCCCAGGACACCAAGTGTTGGCAGAGAAAAAGGAACGGCTGCGCAGCTCCTCCTTCTTGGTAAGTACTTCATGTCAAGCCATCATATAGTTGCCATATATTTTGCCTGCATTTGCTTACTTGCGGTGCTTTGCTTACTTGAGGTGCTTTACCTGCTTGAGGTGCTTTGCTTACTTGAGGTGCTTTGCTTGCTTGAGGTGCTGTGCTTAAGCAGGTAAAGCACCTCAAGTAAGCAAAGCACCGCAAGTAAGCAAATGTAGGCAAAATATATGGCAACTATATGATGGCTTGACATGAAGTACTTACCAAGAAGGAGGAGCTGCGCAGCCGTTCCTTTTTCTCTGCCAACACTTGGTGTCCTGGGGCGAATGTGTTGCGAAGATTTCGAAATGTGTTGCGAGGATTTCGAAATGTGTTGTGAAGATTTCGAAATGTGTTGCGAGGATTTCGAAATGTGTTGCGAGGATTTCGAAATGTGTTGTGAAGATTTCAGAATTTGTAGTGAATTTAAAATGTGTTTCGAAGAATTTGGAATGTGTTTCGAGGAATTTGGAATGTGTTGTGCATAATTTGAAGTGCTTTCTTAATAATTAGAAATATGTTGTGAGATAATGCGTATTCAAGAATTGTTTGTTGCGTTTGCAGATATGGGCCACCGTAGAAACCACAAAAGGAAATAAACATAGGAAAAAACATAACCAGCTCGAGTGAAATGAAATATATCTTTTACTCTCCTAACACAACACATAAATGGTTTCGTTTCAAAAAGCGTTTTGAAGTAAGGTAGCAGTTGCAGGACATGGAACAAGATACCTTTTTAGATTGACTTTTTCCCGCATTATGTGACATATCGATCCTCGCGATATTGCTTTCCCAGTGTTTGTTCGCCAAACGTTTTGAGAAAAAAAACTCACATAACTCAGACGATAGCCTTCCGATTAATTATCTCAGTTCTGCAAACCAACAGTGTGTTCAGCCATTCCCGGTTTCTGTTACTGTCTATCAGTGCAAATTCAAGTTGAGTGAAGTGGTTGCATTTTCAAAACATCCCAAAGAAGCCACTCTCTGGAGAGAGCTCAGGAAGTAAAATTTTTCCCCCAGTGGAGCGGTGAGGGACAAAAATCCGTTCTGAGCATGAGCAGTAATGCTTGTAACTTCTGCACATGCGCGACCGGATGTCAGAAATTTTCTGACATCCGGTAACGGCTGCGTCCAGAGCCCCTCGTTTTCCTACCACGTGACCAAGAAACGACGGGCTCTGGGGACGAGAATGCTTGTTGACGGGAAATCGTAATGGCCGAAAGCTGTTGTGAAACACTTTCAAGGGAGATTTTTTTGCATACCCAATCAACAGCAGACATATCTTATAGATTGGATACTTTGGTTAAGCCATGTTGAAGTGTCATGTATGAGAGAAGGACCATGTAGCCGGTTAATTTTCATCCAATAGGCTCCTCTGATGAAGCAGATAAAGCGTTCACCAGGTCGTTTGTTGTGATATGTTGATTAGTTGACATTCAAGCGGTCACGGATTTCTGGGTTATCGTCCATGATCTGCATACCTGCGTAGCTTTTAGGTAAGATATACCCCTTGATTTACTTTGTGAAACGTGGAGCAGCATCATCGCATGTTGTGTTAAAATTACAGCAGCCTGAATTCAACGTAATTTATGTAACCCCCGTATTTCTGTAGTATTTGACCCCGTCCGTATAGCGAGATCCAGTGATATATCCCACACAAGCGACTAAACAGGTAAAACTTCTCTTTCGGTCACTCCTTATTTTCACTTTAATGGTTAATTCAAAGGGGGGAAGTTCGAGTATTTTGATACTATTTAGCGGCATGAAATCAACAAGCAAATTTCTTACTCTTACAAGTAAGGCCGTAGTCGGATGTTTCCTTCCATTTTCGAAAATTTGCTTTTCTGGTTTACATTGGTGCTCTATGTCGATTACTTAGTCTCAGATATTAAGAGATCGAGGCGGTTATGGAGTCCTTGATAGTGAATACTTGTCATTTATTCCCTAACAGTAGAATACAGTAATCTTCTATACTCCCGACTCGACCGACTCCCAGTGCGCATGACCGTAACGCAATACAACGACACTACATCTCTCCTTTCCTATGAATAATGAGCTAGGTACAGCTTCAAAACGAAACTCAACATGTTACTTCCAAAATCTATTAGTCCTGGTAATGTTTACACAAGTTATCTCTTTTAAGCAACTGATCTAAGCAATGTCCAAGTAACAGCGTTTTTCTTTCTTTTTTTTTTTTAAAGTTCAGATAGTGTTCACGCAATACTGTTCCTTTTCACTAAGCTACTGATTTAAGCAATGTTCAAGTAACATAGTCTTTGAAATGATCAGGCACTCGTCTTGCTCTTGCTGATCTGCGAAGTGGGGGTAATTCAACTGGTATAACTGTCGGTGGTTCAAAAGGTGCATTTCCAGATGGTGCTATTGGCGCATTTTTAGGTGATTCAACTGTCTCAGTTGGTTCAACTGCTTCTGCTGCATCAATGAAGGGTGTAAACTGTTCTTCCTCGGGATGCACAGGTATGTTAGAAGGCAGCTTTTTAAAGAAAAACGCATTTCTTGTTACGGTGTGTTCTGCATTTTGGGCTGTAATCATGCTTCCTTTCTTGTCTGTGATTTCAAATGGCTCAGGTTTGAATGGTGTAGACATCTTGTTCTGTTTTGGTTGCTTTATCAATACTTTGTCACCAACATCCAGGTCTGTGTTTTTGGCATGGTTGCACTTGTCTGCATATTCTTTCATCTTCTCCTTTCTCTTAGCATCAGCTCTTCTGATCTCTGGGGATGCTTGATCAAACTGCACCAGAGGCAATGTGGACTTGAGTTTTCGTCCATTCAACAACTCCAAAGGAGACTTCCCTGTGGTGCTATGAGGAGTGGCTCTGTACTGTCGAAGGAAGGTGAAGAACTCTTGTTTCCAGTTCTTGCCTTGAACGACGGCTGTTCTAATTGCTTTCTCCAGTGTCTTCATTAGCCTCTCTGCCTCTCCATTCGCTCTGGGCCATTCAGGAGTTATTCTGCGATGTGTGAAACCAAGTTGAGTGGCAAACATCTGAAAACTCTCACTATTGAATGGTGGACCATTGTCTGTTCTTACTGTCTCAGGGATGCCTTGCCGAGCAAAGATACTGTCAAGGTGAGGAATCACTGCCTTTGCTGATGTTGACCTCAAGATTTCAACTTCTGGATACCGACTGAAGTCGTCAGTCACAACGAGCAAGTAATCTCCACTTGGAAAGGGGCCACAGAAATCTATGGAGAGTTCTTGCCATGGGCCTAGTGGTAGGGGGGACATTTGCAGGGGTTCGCACACTGGCTTTGGATCATGGTTCGCAGCTTGGCACAGTAGGCACCCTTTGACAACTTCCTCGACCATTCTGTCTATCCCTGGAAACCAGACTGAATCTCGCAAAAGACGCTTGGTCTTGACAATTCCTTGGTGTCCACTGTGAGCTAGCATAATCATTTGATCTCATAGTTTCTCGGGAACTATTATGCGGGTCCCTCTCAGAATTACTCCATTTGGTACTGACAACTCCTGCTTGATCTGCTGGTACTGACTGGCATCTCTTCCAGCCTCGTGCCACTTTCGAGTTGCTATCACTCTTGCTAGACTCTGCAATGTTTCATCAGCTGCTGTCGCATCTTTTACTTCTTGAAGTGTAACGGCATGCGGCACAGCATTATTGGTTACAAAGTTAATATAGGCATCAACTCTTGATAAATGGTTGGAAGCCTGCGATTGTGTGGGATCCGGATGGCGACTCATGTAATCAGCTGGATTGTTTGCTCCTGGCTTGTAGACAACTTTTGTTTTGTATGGCTGTAGGCGTAGCTGTAGCCTCTCAACTCGCGCAGTTGCTTTGCAAGTAGGGTTGTTAAAGATTGTTTCTAATGGCTTGTGGTCTGTGGTAACTTGGAAGGATGACCCATAGAGGTATAGGTGGAAGTGCTCAATTCCCCAGACCACTGCAAGAGCCTCTCTTTCGGTTTGACTATAGCGGCTTTCACAATCCGTGAGTGAGCGGCTGGCATATGCTACAATGTTTGTTCCTTCATCTGCTGTTACTTGCGTGACAATTGCTCCCAGGCCGACTAGGCTGGCATCGACAATCAATTCCGTTTTGAGTGATGGGTTGAAGTATTTCATGATTTCTGGAGTTGCCATGCTGGCTTTGAGGCAGTTGAAAGCATGTTGTTGTTCTGGTCCCCACATCCACTTAGCATTTTGATGCGTGAGTTGACGGATGGGAGCAGAGATGGATGCAAAGTTCTTTTTGAAACGTGCGAGGTATTGTGCCAACCAAGGAAGCTGCGTGCCTCGGTTGCATTCTTTGGGGGACTGGCATTAATGACGGATGCAACCTTCTTATCATCTGCACTGATCCCATCTGCAGAGAAGTGATGACCAAAGAAATCAATGGATGATTGGTTGAACAGACACTTGGCAGGATTTGCGGTTAGACTGTTTTCTCTCATTCTCTGAAGAACAGCTTGTAAAGCATCATCATGATCGGATTGGTTCTTGCCAAACACTATTATGTCATCAGAAATGTTTCTAACACCGTCAATTCCTTGCAGCACTTCTTATATGGATTTCTGAAAGATTTCAGCTGCTGAGTTAATTCCAAAACTCAGTCGCTTGTAACAAAACAAGGCAATGTGTGTGGCAAAGGTAGTAATGCTCCGGGAGTCTTCGTCTAGCTCAAGTTGGTGGTATCCTTGGTTTAAGTCTATCTTACTGAAAACAGTGGCTCCGTTCAGATCAACAATCAGGTCTTCCACAGTGGGTACTGGATGTCGCTCACGTTCTATAGCCTGATTGGCTGCTCGCATATCGACACATATGCGTATTCATGTCTTCTTTGGGGCCTCAACTATCGGAGAGACCCAGGGAGTTGGACCTTCAGCTCTTTCTATAATGTCAAGTTTCTCCAGATTCTTGAGCTCAGCCTCGACTTGATCGCGGATGTGAAATGGTAGTCTGCGGTACTTCTGGGCCAAAGGTTTTGCGCTGTCATTGACATGTAATTTTGCAGTTCTACCTTTCATCTTTCCTAGCCCCTCAAAGCAATCTTTGTAGTCCTCGATGATGTTATCGACTTTGGGTGTTGACACACTGTTAATTATATGTAGCAGTCCGAGATCAGTTGCCGTCTCATAACCTATCAGATTTCCATCACATCCATCAACAACGCAGAATTGCGTGACCGTCGATGTGCTTCTTACTCCCGACAAGATTTCAGCTTCAAACGTGCCAATGACTGGTAAGGGCTCAGAAGATCTGTAGCCATAGATCCTCTTCGAGGTAGGTGTTATGTGAATGTCTTCCAGCTGATTGAAAGAACATGTGTCAATGACATTCACCCCCGCTCCTGAGTCAATAAGACATTTCACTCTCTTGCCTCCAATGGTTACTGCAGTAAACGGTTGCATCTTGTTACGCATGGAGTGGAGAGTGATGCGGTAAGTGTACTCTTCGTCGGTGGATTCATTGCCATCTCTCTCATCCACTGTATTGACTTTCTTGAAATTTAATCTGCTTCAGCATACTTTGGTGAAATGACCTTTCTTTCGACAATGTCTACAAGTTTCATTCAGTGCTGGACAAGGTCGTCCTTTATAAGGGTAATTTTCTCCACACCTGTAACACTTCTTGTTTTCCGACTTTGGCTTTCCCTCTCTCGCCGCTTGGACTTCTGCTACCTTCGCTAACTTCTCCTGTTCTTTGATGCCTTTAGCTTGCTTGTCAGACATTTCTAGACCACGGCCATAGTCGAGTAAGGCCTTGAGATCCATGTCCTCTCCTAGAGCTCTTCGCCGTAAGCGTGAAGATAAACAGGACAGGACTATGTGCGACTTGATTTCCTCATCTTCGTTGGTAAACTCGCATGTTTGAGCAAGACGCCTCAGCCGTGTGCAGTAAGAATCTAGCGATTCACCGGAATTCTGAGAAGCATTTCGGAACATGTAAATTTCGTAGGTCTTGTTTACTTTTGGCTGAAAATAAGCATTCAAAGCAGTCACTGCTTTCTCATAGTCCTTCTCTTCTCCTTGATCTGAAAGTGTTTCAAAAATGTCGCTGACCTCTTCACCAGCGGAGAGTAGTAGCAGCGCTCTCATGCGTGTGGCATCTTTCACAGCATGAGCGGCGAGATACATTTCGAAACGTTTCAGCCATTTTTTCCAACGTGTGCCGACTGAAGCGTTGTCTTCGTGGACGGAAAATGAAGGAAATGGAGGTAAGACGTTCGCCATTCCGCTTTGGCAATTGTGTGATCGTCCTGTGTAATCTTTTGAGGTAAATTTTCAATGTGGTTTTTCGATGTAATAGTTTGACGACAATATGACTGTTCAGCTTTGGTTTCCCGCTTTACTCAAATGGCGGCCAGCGCACGTGGCGTTGAGAACTGAACATGTTTTGCCATTGTTTATCCAGTGTATTCGATCCAAAATAACGATTAAGTGAAGTGTTGTTGTAGTGGAATTCGCTGGAGTTATCCTCGTCGCCAGTTATGGAGTCCTTGATAGTGAATACTTGTCATTTATTGCCTAACAGTAGAATACAGTAATCTTCTATACTCCCGACTCGACCGACTCCCAGTACACATGACCGTAACGCAATACAACGACACTACAGCGGTGGATTGTGAAATATTATTTGCTAAAACGTCGTTAAACATAGACAAATTTTTCTTGTCCTTTTCAACCTTATTTTCAGTTTTTTCGTGAACATGTAAAAGTGTATCCCAACAAAACCTTTTTGTAAGAGCATTGTTTTGGAACGCTCTTTCATTCTTAAATGTTTGATTTGGCATCCAAGGGGGGGAACACTGATGAATTTGCGTTTTAATTATCATGCACTGTAAGCTCTCAGATTCATTGACAAGAACCCTCACCATTTGGACGATGATTTTATTCCGATAATTATTCTATGATGATTTGTTTATACATACAAAATTGGCGCCAAAAAGAATTTTAATGTTATGCTTAAAATGTTTACATAATGTCTTGAAACATAACTGAAATCAATATAAAATATGAAAATACAAATATGTGTATTCTTTCCCCTGCCCTACTGATGATAATTGTGATTTACTGGTAATGCACTTTCATATGATTGAGCATTACAATATTACTCCCACTTTGACACTAGCACAACTTTAAGCACAAAACAATTCCTGCCCTTGTTCAGCTTTGCACTTGCTGGACTGCCATTCCTGTTTGAAGTGCAGACAACACTGGACATAAAATCCCTGAATTTGATTCCTTGCATTGGCATCCACATAAGAATGAGGTCAAGAAATAGCTTCGTCAAATACAATGTATTTGTGTGCTTACAACAATCATAAATGTTATCATTTTTTTCCTATCCAAAAGATGTCTTTCCTTCTTGAATATAAATTCGTATCCATGACACTTTAGAAATCCTGAATATCTTGAGGGGTACTGCTAGTTGTGGGCAACAACAAAATGCCATAGGGGCAACTTTTCACTCTCCGACAGAAATAATTCTTTTGATATTCTGGGTCTCATATATTCAGTGTTTGTGCACATTAATTTAGGAGCACTTGGCTTGCCAGTGTCAGTTTAGCTGTGTATACACAGTAGTAGTGTATATAGTCATCTATCATAGGCCGCACAAGTTGCAATTTATATAAAATAGCCCCTGAAACAAGCTCATTGATGCTCCTAGTGTTGCAAGATGACAAGTTATGAAAAATTTCATTTGCCTTTTGCCTGTTGCAGGAGCTCCCTATGAGATGCTCAGCACTAAACCTTGTTGATTCAGGTGATAGTCCTTGAGGACGACTGCATTGTCACATTCAAACCAGTTGCACTTTTCACTCAAGCCATAGCAGAGCTGGTACAAAATGGCGACTATCTGTTTATTTAACCCTATGCTGTCTGCAGAATGTGAAGGGTCTACCACTCCAGCCTAAACTGCATCAAATAGCCTTGGTACCCCAGAAGACACAAATACAAGCTTTAATTTTATTGAGTCATACATTGGCCCACTTGAAGCTACCATAAAATCAGATTTTATAAATATCAGTCTTTAAGATTCTTAAGTTCTCCTTCATGTTGAAATTGACTGAAAAGGCAAAGTTAGAGCTCATATCTTCAAATCATAACAACTCGGCCCCAAATAGATATATGGGCAAGTCAAGGGAGCTAAGCCTATATTAAATAATTAACACATGTGTGGTAGAAAATACCAACAACAAAATTTATGAAAGCAAAAATGAGTGCAAGCATGCATTACCAGAAGCAGAAAATTCACTTCAATATCTCAGAGGAAATGCAGTTTTAGGTATGACTGTGATCTTTAATATTTTAAGTATTGTCACTGTTGTGTGCATATTTGCAATTTTCTAGTATGTAGAAGCGTGGGGAGTGAAGGGAAGGGTTTTTCTTGGTTAGGGTTACCTCAATAAAACACATCTGTAATATGATACATCTTGTACCACACTCCTGACTTGGCTCATCTAATTCTTTATTTTAGAAGTATAAGGGGCATCTTGGAGTCAAGAGCCTCCATATTACAAAATTCTGCCTACACCCCTGAAAAAGTTAAGGCATCACATACTTTTAATAGATGTTATTTCTAGAGTATGGGTCTTTAGTTTTATATCATCTAGTCAAAAATGGAAACACAATTTCATAGCCCTGGGTGGAATATCTTTGAAATTTTATCAGTCGCAGAATTTGGGCACTGTACCTGGTCTGGACACTGGTGGTTAGGATGGGGTACCTCTGAAAAGTAATCACTGGCAGAATCACTGCACTAAGGTTGCACATCTCTGAGCAACAGGGCGTTCCTAAACCATAACTGACGTGACATCGTATTATTGCAAGGAGATTGTCGCAAGAACTGCAATTATGACTATATAAACAGACTAGCATTTAGAATTTTTTTTTTCACAACGTTTTATTTAAATCTTAAGCGTCGGACGTTTTGTGCTCGGTCACAACTTACATGAAGAGATTTTTACCCAGTTATTATAGAGGAGTTTTGCAGCTGTTACACAGAACCCCATCGAAGATTGACGTGTCCGCGCGCAAGCCAAAACACGAAACAATAATCACTCATGGACCACAAACCGCGAAAAATTGTAAATGATCTGCGACTTATTAGCCTTGAGACCAATCTTGCATATTACACAGAAGACTTTGTCTTATCTGTACTCCACAAAGATAGAACAGATGACTAAGACGATGGTAATTTTTAAAACAGGCGCCATTTTTCTTTACTGCATTCGCTGCGATCCAATACCACCACAGACTTCCGTCCAGCGGCTCGCGCATACTCATAACGTTACCACTTGCTGTTCTCTTTAGCTGCCTCTGCTTTACAAGACGCGGGTGGTTATGCGGCCAAAATAACCTTGAGTTGCACTGGGTTGCCATACCTGTTGATTGAGTTATTTAACATTGGTATGCCTGCTGTGCGGACGGACGATCGGGCGTACGGTCACGAGATTATCCAATTTTCTCGGATGGGTAGATTACCACATTTTCTTACCCATGGTGCTCTGCTGTGCGCGCTTCGCGCGCGAGAGCCCCGCTAATCTGCTAATAACCGGCGAGTGACACCAACAGTGAAAAGATAGCCAAACCAAACGCTTTCACCGTTGTTGATGATCAACAACGGTGAAAGCTTTGACTTGGAACATAGTTTTCGCATCGTAAAACAACTTCCATTTCATTTCTCACTGCAGCAGATTCAAGAATAGAACAAAACAGGTAAGATTTTCTCCCTTCTTTAATTTCCATTTGCAGTTTACAAATTAGAGCGTGGGTTCCCTATGACTCCGCCAGCGCGATTGCAAACCATGACGTTATGCTACAATAAATATCATAAGGGATTGGGATTGGCATAAGCCCTCCCCTCGATCACAGCTTGCGTGCTTGGGTTTTGCGAGCAGTAACTTTGCAAAGAAAATAAGAGACTGCTCACAGTCTAAATTTTGGTGTATAAAACAGTCATCTTTACATTTATTTTGTCCTGCAGTTCTAGTACAGTCAAACCTCCCGTAAGCAACCACCCAAATGTAAAGAGTTAGTGGTTGCTTACGAGAGGTGATCGCTTATTAAAGTCAAACTACAGGAGGTCCTTCATGAGGAGAAGTCCAGACACAGCTACTTTCTGAGGAGAATGTACTGAATGTAATTTTCAGGTTACAATAAATCCATGTTGTTTCCAAGAGATCTTCTCATACTCTGCTTTCTCTGAGGTGTCTAGAAATCTCAGACTTAGAAAACTCGGCCCTAGAAAACTGAGCCCCCTCCCCCCCCCCCCGGCAAATCTGGAAAGATTAGACCCCTTATTTAACACTCAGTTTTAAATAATGCAAATTCACTTCTTGATTGACGTTTTTGCTGTCGTCTTTAACCGTGAATTTTTATATTATTGTACGAATCACAAGATACAAATAACTTTTTAGTACCATTTAGACCCTTCCCCATCAAATTTGTTTACTGTAAGTTTGTATGGTACACTCTAAGGTAACAATCACTCTGTGACTCCGACACAAAGAAACCATGAAAACTTAGACCCACACTAAAAAAACAAAATGTAATGGCAGACCCACCTTTCCCCCCAAACACCCCACGTTCCCAACCTTGATAAAAGATCAGAATCCTCCCTACTTTATTACTCCACAATGAAAGGTTTTTCAACCGTCTAAACTCAAAAATGATAACAAATATACTTTATGTTTTAATGCTAAATTTTCACTTTAATTGCGAATACAAGCATTAACAAGATTGCCTATTATAAGCATACAACCAATATAAATTTGTGAACCCCAAACGATTCCAATAATTGCAGGATTCTTTAAATTTTATTACTATAGTATTCACTTGTTTTTCATCATCATCTTTGATTTACACTAAATCTTGGGCAATGGCGTTACCATTCCTTCAAACTGAAACCAAAAAATATCTAAAAGCATGGGCATTTAATTTCAATGTTCAACTGAAAAATGTTCAGTTGTGTTTTAATGATTTATCTCGGACATTTTTGTCAACAGCCCAAGTGGTAGTCATTGTTATAAAAATATAATTTGTTACCCTCTCTCCTTTTTTTTACTTTTTTCCGGGGTCTCGAGCATGCTGCAGCTACAGCTTGTATAAACTTCTCAGTTCAAATGGAAAATCTAAAGCTTATTTCCATCCACGTTCGATAAAACAGGTTGTAATGACTTGGACTGCTATCAGTATCGCCAGTACATTTTACTACAATCCCATTTCAAGTTAATGTGAAAGTAGAAGGAACCGTAGGAAAGAACCACGTTTTCTCCCATTTGCAGCTTAGTGTTTATCCGCCAGGGTGCAAAGAAAGTCAATTACAGCTTGCCATTTGGGCAAGCTGTAGCTAGCACGTACTAGCCCAAAAGTCATTTCAACTAGCCCCAAAAAAATTTTATGAGCATTGGTTACAGTTCTCCTGTAATTAGAATTCCCCCAAAAAAGCTCCATTTGCCCATCGTGCAATTTAAGAATAGAAATCACTAGCCCAATAGCAAAATCCACTAGCCCCTGGCTATCGGACACTACTTTCTTTGCACATTGATCCGCCTTTCATTTAAAAATGTCAGATTTGGGGGGGGGGGGCGGGGGGGGAGGGTCTGAGTTTTTAGGTCTGAGGTCTGAGGTCTGAGTTTTCTAGACACCCGCATAGTCTGAGTAGTGTAGTACATACAGCGAAGACAAAGATCAGACCATTGTATCAGGTGGTTGCTTTGAAGATGTTTAGGTTCAAAACAATGGAAAATTCTAAAACTGTCATCCAAAAGAGCGATCACAGTCACTTAAGAGAGATTGTCATTTATGGGAGGTTCAAACTATAAGGCTTAGACTGAGAAAATTGAGTGTTTTGGATAAGCAGTTGCTTGTTGGAGGTGGTAGCTATAGCTTATGAGAGGTGGTTGCACACGAAGGTTCGATTCCTGGGGGAGGGGGTACTTGAGTTAATTGTTGCTGTGTATGTGCCACTGGCCTCTCAGAGCCCCTACACCATTATAGTCTATTCTGTGGCCAATTATTATAGACCTCATCTTAGTTGCTTTTGGGCAAATATGTCATTTTCGCGATCTCAACTTAGTCACTTTTAATTTTTATGAATTGACCCATTTTTTAGGTTAAATGAAGAACACTTTACTTTTCTTCCACAGTGCAAACATTTTGGTACCTTTGCTAGCCGTAAATATAAAGAACTGTCTTACGCCAAAAAATCCGAAAATGTGCGACCCCATTCTAGTCTATCTGGTTTTTAAAATGCAACCCCATCCATCTAGCCTCTTATAAGGAAGTAACCCCCCCCCCCCCCCTCGAGGGTGTCGAGGGTGTCAATGGGGTATAGTCAGTGAACAGCTCAAAAAATGCTACTTAGTCAGTAAACAGCTCAAAAATCGCCACTTAGTCAGTAAGTAGCAAAAAACGTTTAGTCAGTTAATTAGAAAAATTATTTTGAGTCCTGCAGACGGTTATGGCCGTTTATAGGGTAGTTTTTTACAAATCACTTATGTTCAAGACTCCCAAAGATAAGTTTTATCCCACTTTCCAGTTTGCAATTTTCTTGAACACTATATCGAAGCAGCCTGAATATTAGTTTCTTAAGAGAGGTGTTACGAATCCAGCCTAACCACTGCTTTTATCTGTCTGCTATTTCGTGTTTTCAAGGCAGAAGGCACCACAACATCACACTCCATCTCCTCATTCTTAGTTGAGGCGAACATAAATTGGAATCAAAGTTAGAGTCATACTCTTCGATGACTTCCTCTTCCTTTTTTCGATGACTTCTTGTTCCTACATTGGTAGGTTTATAGCCCATGCGGGCTGAGATTAGCCATGTGCCAGCTGAAAAGTTTGTTGTTTGCTGCCTAACAGTAAGCTGTCGAACACACTGCCCATGTTCACTTGCCTATTCCCTCGTCTTGTCCATGGGCACTACTGGAATTTGATATAATTTTGCAATAGCAGAAAGATCCATTGCGAGCTCTGGAATGGATAATATGAGTTCCAGTGGGTAAAGTATTTGGTAGACCAGTTTGGTATTCCCTTAATAGATTCTCTCGATACATTTCCCAAATCTCGACAGTAGTCTAGCAAACTGGGTGCTGGGTGTTTCATCTTTGTGGTTGCATGAAGGTTCTCCACAACCAAAGTCAATAGAGACTGTAGCTTGATCGCGTTTGTAGCATCTGGGCTCATAAATTCTGATGCTTTTAGAAGACCGGTAATGCTTTTTAACATAAGCTCACAAGATTACATGGTCTTGTTGGCTCTTGTTCCCTCTGGTCCATTTGTGACTTTCTGAACCAATCTGCAATTGTACATCTGAGACACATCTTTTAAGGAACCTTGCAACGCCCTGTAGACAGGTTTGCATTTCTACAAAGGTAGACCTCCACAAAGGTCTCGCATCACAAATGAATTCCAAAGTTACGGAACAAGTCCCCAAGGTGTGTTAGGAATTCAACTGCACTGTCCAAAGGGGTACACGCTTGACACACACTGTAGCCTTTTTTCCATTCCTTAAACTAAATAATCGTGTTATCCTTAGAAAAGCCCCATTTTTTTGTATAAATTTCTTACTTTTAGGTCTTTTGTGCATCTACTTTGCTCCATATACGCAAGCTCAAAAAATCACATGCTTTTATACGCTAGTCAGCAAATATTTTGTAATTTAATATATGATTATGATAGCAAAAAAAGGCCTTTATACGTTAAACAGTTAACCCCATTGACACCCTCCCCCCAGGGTTCGACCGTATATGATTCTCATATATTCATTGTTTCAATAAGGTTGGGTGATAATATGAACAGCAACAGTATGAGAGACTTATCTTATACTGACCAGAACAGAGTGAAGTCTCAATGCCATACTTCATCCTTTTAACATAACCTTCCATACACTTTTGATTTGCCATAGCAACAGGAAGGTTAGACTCCAGGTGGGGAAGAAAGAATGTTGCTGCTCCCTTGTCAAAAAAAGCATTCCCTATGGCATCATCCTTAATGGCCCAAAGAACTTGGCAGCCATACAATTCATAACTGCAGTAAGAGAAAAAACATACAGCAAAGTTTTACTGTAGGACAAACAATAATAAGAAACAATGCGTTCATCATCTATTGTTCTCACTGTAATATTTTAGTAGCAATTTTTTATTAAGAAGAAATAATAACAATGTTAGAAACAGGAAGATATAAGGAAACAAAAACCCCAGGGGGGGGGGGGTACTCCCTTATATAAGCCATATAGGTATGTGCCGCCCCATTGGGTAGGGTTTTTGCGCCATTTTGGTCTGAAAACGGTTGTACACTTTGCCCATTTTGGTCTGGAATCAGGTAAGGTTTTTGAGGGAACTACGGAGTGTATGAACGTATTCATTGTTTCAATTCCAAATGAGTAAGAAAGAAGAGAAATGTGTGAATTTGAAATGGATTTGAATAATTTTTTGTTTGTGCTCTAACAGCTATGCACATGTAATCATAACATAATTTCTGCCTAACACCCAGGTCTGAAAACAGGTGTGGAAAATTACCTTTTTTGTCTGAAATCAGCACAGGATTTGAGGAACCAGGCGGCACAGCCCCACTATGAATTCCGAGGAGTAACCCCCCCCCCCCCCCCCCCACCAGGAAAAAAACAAAAATAATCATCTAAAAACGAAATGAGCCCTAAAAAACTCACACCAGTTCCAATGCTATTCCACCATTGCCAACAATTACAACTCTGCGGGCTTTTGAAAGCTTGTCTTTTAATTCTTGAACACTTTCAGTGTCTCGGATACCAACAACAAAAGGACTTTTGGAAATAATGTTTGGTCTTCCTCCTGTGCAAATACATAGCTTCTTGTAAACAAACTTCTCATCTTTGTTGGTCAAAATCCAGTGCTCTGAAATATACAAAAATCCACCTGTCAATATTATCCCCTGGGAATGGGGGGTCCAAAGATCCAGGTGGTGAATTTTAGGAAACTTAGAACAGAATGTTGCTCTTTGGGTTGGGAACTGGAACAAACTTGAAAACAAAAAGAAAATTGAAATGGAAAAAAATGACTTGATAGACATTTTGACAACCTCTTAGTATCAAGAAAATTCATCCAATACACTAACCATCTTTAAAGGACATTGCATGTAGAGCATGAACATAAGTTGCTTACCATGTTAAATACCAAGACTTCCTGGACATTAAAAAAGTGCAACGAGAATAAATGAAAGGAGAGACACTATAGTCACCTTAAGATACACTTTTGTCAAGATATTATATTTCTGGGTGTTCTTGATCAAAATTTCAATAAAATAAAATTTGCATACAAAACAAACTTTGCTAGAAGCTTAAATTCCAGCTCTCACATCATTTTTTTGTGCTCATTTAAGGTCAATGCTTGCTTGTCTTAGTTAATGATTTGGTAACAAAAAGCTGTGCCTGGGGGCCGGCACTCACTATTGATCTCAATATACAGTCAACTCTCGCCTTGTGGACACCCCACAATAACGGACATCCCAATAATACGGTCAGCAGCTAAATCGTAGGAAAAAATAAATTACAGACATTTGAAGGAAATAAACTCTTGCCATTATGGACTCTTGCTAATGAGGACACTACTTAAAGTTCCTTGAGTGTCCATAAAGAGAATTGACTGTAACAGATATGGCTTAACAAGAAAAGACGAAATTGAGAAAAATACAAATAAAAATAATCTACAAGTTTTTCTAGTCCTTGACAAACAAGCCAATCTGCCTTTTTTTCCCTGTAATTTCCCCGTGTTTAGCTATGCTTGAATTCTGTGTAAGAAATCATATGCATGTGATAAGCCTGGGCTTGGCAAATGTGTGACCCCACAGGTCACACAAAAGTTGTTTATTAATGCCTGAACCCTGGGACTGACAACATGTGCTTCAAAAAATTCTTGCAATTACCCAGAGGAGGGAGGGGGTAGAGAAGGATGGGTGCAGCTGGAATTGACTAATGCATTATTTATTCCCAGCAAAATTTGATTGGCGTTGTTTTGCAATACGTCTGAAATGCTAGAAGAGTTTAGTGACAAAGAAGAATGGTGAATTTTCAGTTCAGTATAGCTCAGCTTCTGTCATGGAACACAGAAAAACTATAGACCCCAACAGTATAAACATCTATGACCTCCCGTGCTCTATCCACTAAAACTCTGGCAAATCTCGCTCATGGAGAGAAAGGGGATTTCTCTGACATGCATCTCATTTTCAGTGACTTTTTCCTTTGCTACATAAGATAATATTTTCTCCCTTATGTTAACCACCATTAAGTTGAACTGTTTATGGCTAAATGTAAAATTAGAAAACATCTTATTTGATCTCTAGCATTTTTTGGGTTGTACCCAATAATTTGTACCCCACAACTGAGGGCCATTCTTTTTAATATCCACTCCAGCCACTATTGATGAAGGTTTTTTTTGCCTAACCCCAGAAATATTTTTCTGAAGGGGTCACCCCCTTCAGAAATTAGAATTTATTCTAAGATACACTCACAAAATTTGGCGATGTTATTTGTCCCCTTCAGAAAAGAAGATTTTAGTACTCTTCATAAGAAAAACAGTAATTCACCATGCCTATATTGTTTATCCCTTCAGAAATTTATTCTTGATATTTGCTCCCTTCAGAAATTGACATTTCGGAAAACAACCTCCTTCAGATAAACCTCTCTCCCAGTATTGAACCCTTCAGAAAATCTCATCTATAGGGGGAGGGGTGTGGATATAGCATGGTATGGCCCTGAGTCCGCAATAGTCTTCACTTTGCATACTCAGCTTCGATGTCGCTTCGATTGTGAGAAAACACACGTAGATTGAACAGTTTCTTGTGGTGCAGTTTCAAATCGTGAGGAAACTTGAAATTTAATTCTTGTGATAAGTACCTTCAGGGTTAAACGCGACGACTTGGGACTGCACAATGAGAACATTAGGGCAATGGTTGAACACCGAATTGGCTGATTGTTCCTTCAGATCAAACTCCTCTAGTGTTCTACCGTAAGTTTTGAGGTTGTGAGCAGCCTTGACCACATCACTTGCTGTAATAAGAGTAATGGTTTCCTTTCCGCATATCTGAGACAGCTGTTCCACACAAGAAACACCTGCAATTCCACCTCCAACCACAACGAAAGTACTTCTCATGTTCGATGGCTGAAAGACGCGTTGCTCGTCCCAGTGTCGATGAATACCACAGGCTACCAGGCTACTCAACCTCTGAGCGCCACGGAAGAGAGCGCGAACAAGGGCAACAAGCACTTTTCACTGCTGGATTTAGATTAAATTTTCACTTTACCATTTGTTTTTTCTTCATTTATGTCTTATTTTATCCTTCCTTGCCGTAAGAATCAGTTTAAAAATTTTTACTTCGTAATATATGTTATTGCTATAAAAACAACAAGACAGATGACAGTTTGAAAGTAAGAGTTTTTGGAACTCGGAAATGGCCTATTGCGGGCGAGCAAAATGCTAGCTGGCAGAAAAATTGTTATTGAAAGTTGCGTGAAAGTTGTGGTACAATATATACCCCCATACATGCAGAACCTTTTCTTTAAACGTTGCAGCTTTTTGCTAAGCCTGTCCACATTTTTGTAACCTGAGATTCTCTTTCATTCTCTCTTACGTAGTGTAATGGCGTGACTGCATGCGTGACACGACTAGTAAGGCTAATAGTATGCATATTAGGTGGAGTGATATAGAACGTGCGAGGTTATCCTAGAACGGACGGAGTAACGGACGTTAGCGGTAGGTTTACGAATTGTGAAGTATATACGATGTAAACTCGACATTAAAACGTAGTACATTATAGTTCATTAGGCAGAAAAGAATTGTTTACAAGACAGCCAAGGCATCAAATTCTGACAATTTTTGGACTCGTCGCCGAAATTTGAATAATAGAACAGAGAAGGCATGCAATCAAGCGCGCTGGGAATACCTTGAACAATTTTAAGTGTCAAAACTGCAAACGAAGGCGATAGGAAATTGTTTTGGAACTATGTTCGCTCGCGTCGGAATGGAACAAACAACTTTGTGACAGTTAACGTAGATACAGAGACTCTGACTGATCACAAAGACATTGTGGACAGTTTCAATCACTATTTTACCTCTGTTTTTACATCAGAAAACTTGACTCATCTTCCAAACTTCCCGCAAGTTGTCAGAGTGAAAATCTCACACAGGTATCAACTACTCCCATTGAAGTTGGAAAGTTATTGCGGGAATTAAATGCCAAGAAAAGTTGCGGCCCCGATGACATTCATCCAAGGATTTTGAAACATTGTAATAATTCACTAGCCTCGCCCTTGTGAGCTCTGTTTAATACTTCATTTAAATGTGGTGTAATTCCCTATGACTGGAAAACAGCAAATGTTATTCCGCTGTACAAGAAAGGAGTCAAAGACAAAGAAGACAACTACAGACCTGTTTCTCTACCCTCAAATGCAAGTAAAATCTGCGAGAAGATTGTCAGGAAGTCGATTCTAAACTTCTAAACGGATCATCAAGTCTTCATAGGCGAGCAATTTGGTTTCATAAAAAAGCGTTCTTGTCAGGAGCCCATAACGGGCTCCTGTTCTTGTCTATCGCAATTGCTCGATACTTTCCATTCATGGGCCAAAGCAAGAAATGACTCACATAAAGTAGATGTAATTTTACTAGATTTTACAAAAGCATTCCACTCTGTTCCTCATCAGCGTCTCCTGGCGAAGTTGAAGCGATATGAAATTGGTGGAAATCTCCTTAAGTAGCTAACACACTTTACCGTTGGTAGAAAACAAAGAGTCTCATTCCGTGGGCATTTTTCTCCTTGAACGATGGTCACCCCTGGTGTTCCCCAAGGTAGTGTACTTGGGCCAGTCCTTTTCCTTGTCTATATTAAAGATATTATAACTCGCGTAAGGTCAAGCATGCGCCTGTTTGGGAGATGACAGCCAGGTTTACAGGATTATTTACGATGAAAACGACGGGAAACAACTTCAATGTCATTTAGGACTCTCCGTGCGAAGAAAGACTGGCAGTGTTTGGGTGGTCCAGTCTGCAATAAGGTCTTATCAATCTATTCATGGTCTTAATGGCTGTTACAATATGTCAATCAAACTTCCATTGAAGGTTGATTGACATGTATCAAGTTCGTTCATCAATAGTTCTAGATCTGATTAAAGTGAATTGAGCACTGAACTTATGTGGTGAGCTTATGCGTATTGAAACAATGGCCTCAACTGTAATGATTATTTTGAATCGGAGTTAATTGTTATGGTAAAACAAGATCAAACCATTCACTTAAATTAAGATAGCCATTAGCTAGAGTAAATTGTTTTTGCACTTATTCTTTGTTAGAATTATTAAACAGTGAAACGCTCTTCCTAAAGAGATAGCGCACGAACAGGGTTTCAGCATTTTTCGAAGTAAACTTAGAAAGTATTGTAAAATTTTGTAATTTTTTTTACCCATTTCTTAATTATTCTTAAATTTTACATAGTAGCATATTTATTTTATATTTTATGTAGGGAGCGTCCTCGATAGGGATAACCCTTGACGTTTCCTTTTATGTATCCTTACATAATAAACATTTGATTTGATTTAGTCCAGGATCTCAGGTTAACATTCTTGGGATGCCTTTTTTGGACCAATAGACCGTAAGCACTCAAGTGACATGACTCCACGGGAACCATTTCCGTCCGCCATGTTGGTGTTCCAAATTTGATACGGAGTACACGCAATCAATCAATCAATAAAAAACTTTATTTCGCTTCGAATTTCAAAAGATAGCATAAACTCATGCTAATATCTCCGAAGGAAAAGCAAGACAAATGGAAAATAAATGAAAATGGTAATTAGAAAAAAGTAATACTATATATTATGTACTATATATTATGTAATGTAGACAATAAAAATATTATATACATTGTGACCGCAAAATTCCGAAAATAAGCCCCTCCATGTATAAGCCTCTCCAAATAGAAGTCCCCCCAAACTCGTAAAGCAGAAAACCTTCCGTTGAATCGCCCCTCCAAGTGTGAGCCCCCGGGGGGGGGGCTCGTACTTGAAATTTTCCCTCAAATACAAAGTGAAACAAAGCAAAAATGGTAAATTTACTTCCAACTAGCTAGCCCAATCGATTTTGAAACGCAAATTTCACTCCGTACATAAGCCCCTCAAAAAGCACCTTTGAAAAAATATAAGCCCTGGGCCTTATTTTCGGAATTTTACGGTAACTAGTGATAGTTAAAACTACTTACAAATGGAGCAACATTTATTATCAAAGCTAATCCTCTTAATTACTGATTTAAAAACATGTAATGACTCGGCAGTTCTAAGTACCTCTGGGGACATATACCAATATTTGCTGGCAGATTAGCGAAAAGAGTGCTGAAATCATATTTGATCGATTGAACTCTGGGAATACTAAGAGAGTGTTTACCACGCAAATTGTAAGAAGAATTTCTTTGTATAAGTAGGTCGTTAATATAACTAAGAGCCATGAAAAGACTTATATACAATAGACAGAGTTAACATATCATGTATTCTACATTGTGCAGGTTAGGCCGATTGAAATTATCTAGAAGTGTGTAATAATAATAATAATAATAATAGAAGCTTTATTTATTCTGGAGATATCTATCAGCATTATACAGCGCTGGTCTTAAGAGATGTCCAGTAAGTAAAATTTATAATAATATTATTCTAAATTACATTTCAAAGACGCTAAAATAAGACTACTAAAAAACCGTTAATTTAAGAGCTACTAAAAACTATTGAGAACACTAAAAAAAATCCACCTAGTTGCACTGTACATTTATGATTACTAATCTCAATGTCTCTCAGTTGTTTAAAGCGAGTAAATTTAAAAGAGCCTATACTAGTTGTTTTCCTAAGTTCTATAGGGAATAAGTTTCAGTCACTTGCACCAGCAATTTGGAAAGTCTTTCTTCCTTAAGAAGTCTCAGATTGTGGTACGTGGATAGTGCCTTGGTTCCGCAGATTTCTGTTTTGGAGTTCAGCCCTACTGGTTAGGTAACTCTTTAAATGCTTAGGACAGTTTTGGTTGTTTACAATCTTAACAATAAAAACAAATCTGAGGAATCGTCTCCTGTTGTGCAGTGTTAACAGCCCTAGAGTGGTCCTCATATATTGAGTGCAGGTGGTTCTGTTGGCCCTCAGAATAACCCTTGGCCTAACGGCTTGGTTTTGATGTCGTTCGAGTTTATCTGACGGGGAATTATTACATTCATGCCATAAGATGCATCCATAATCGATCACTGGGAGGATTGTTTGCTTTTAGATCCTCAGCAGTATCTTTGTGTCTAGAAAGCCAGCAAGTTTATTTAAGAGTGCTATTTTTGGTGAAACTCTTCCAATTAACTGTGATATGTCAGGTTCCCGGTTAAGACGGCTGTCAACAGTCATTACTAGTTATTTGAAGGTCTCAACCACATTGAGCTTATTGTTATTTAGGAGTATGTCAGCACTCGACATGGAAGCCTTCTTTGCTACGATCATTGCTTCTGTTTTCTTCGTGTTCAGTATCAGGTTGTTGTTCCGCAACCACGTAGAGATATTCTGGAGGTTAGAATTTATTTTGAGAACTGCGGTTTCGAGGGTAGGACTCTAATGATGAGTTTCAGTGTCGTCAGCGTAAAGAAACACGGAGCTCTCTGGTGTTGTTGACACTACACCGTTGATATGTATACAGAAAAGGGTTGCGCCTAGTACGGATCCTTGGGAGACTCCATGGGTGACACTTCTCTCATTACATTGGACAAACTGCTTTCTGTTGGCAAGGTAGCTACAAAACTATGCATGCTCAGCACCAGAGGTTCCGTTTGCTTTGAGTTTTTGGCGTAATAATGAGTGATCAATGACATCGAAGGCCTTCCGTAAGTCTAAGAATGCGGCTGTAGTGAACAGCCCTTTATCCTTTGCCTATTTCTACTTTAAGTAACGCGGCAATGGCTGAAGAGTTCTTCCAATATGCAAATTGTTCTTTTGTGATAATGCTGTTTTCTCTGGCACTTGATTGTAGCTCATGGATTTTTGACGCTACAGGAAGAACGGGAAGTTTTCAAATTTCGCCCCGCCCTTAAAGTCGGTGTGATTCTTGTAATTTTTAGCCTGTCTGGAAACACCCCAGATTTGACAGAGAGGTTCATCAACGGTGTAAGCAGCCTTGAACGAGGACCAGCAGCAACCTTAAGAATTTTAGCGGAGCTCTAGCTCGTGAAGCGCGCGCAGCGGAGTACCATGGGTGAGAAAATGTGGTAAACTGCCCAACTGAGAAAATTTGGTAATCACGCGACCGTACACCGACCGACCGTCCGTCCGCACCACAAGCATACCAATGTTTACTCTCACACTTTCTAGCTACTCTGGGAGCCCAGGAGAAAACTGATTGCACATCAATGTTGCGATCAATTGACAGCTGTCAAAACAAGGTATCCGCTGACCAGAAACGTTCACTATAATTAACTTTTGAAAGGTAGCCATGATTAAGTGGAATCCCTTATTTTCGAGAGGACGAGTAAAAGACATTGAAAGTTGAGCAGGAAAGGTAATAACCTCAGGAGTAATAAGCTAGCAAACTGTTTCTAAGACTTGGCAATCGAATACTTGGTTAGTCGGTCAGTATAAAACACGGACTGCGGACTGGGTATAAAACACGGACTAGCTATAAAATGAGGACTACGGACTGAGTATAAAACACGGACTAGGTATAAAACGCGGACTACGAACTATGTATATAAAAACAGCTTTACAAAGGTAAAACTGAGAGAAACGGAAAGCGGGCTTGCATAAAACAGTAGTTCCAGCTCCTTGCCTCACACAAAAACATTCCGTAAGCCGGTCACGCAGTCTACATTCCAGGGTAGTAGCAAGGTATATTTTTTTCAAACTGATCCCGTTTTTTGACCCAATTTTTTGATCCCTGATCCCAAAATTGCTGTAAATTTTGATCCCTGATCCCGTAAAAATACTTGATCCCACGAGTTTCCCTATATAATTTTGCCTCTCTCAGGACAAGAGAAACAATTTATTTTATCGTTTGTTTGTTTACACACATACCCAAAGCATAAGGCGTCTACCTAAAGTAACTAGATCACCCAAATTCCTATTTTCTTGCTTATCTCCCATGGTAGAACTTGATGTTTCACAATAACGGCTTGAATCAGGACACCCACACAACTTATTTTAGATCTATAACACATTTATTGTACAAAGAATCGAGTCAAACGGATATCATACTGCTTGGAACTCTTACTTAAAGACACCAGTTTACTAGGTCTATTCCGCTATTCCTTCGTTCCTCTTCATTCTTGTTATGCTCGTCTTGTTAATTGACGAGAATAGGTAATGTCTCATCTTGATGAGTACGTTGATGCAATATTTTGCCTGAGACACTCAGTCAATTAAATAGAAACTTACATTCTAAAGAAATGGAGTAGTTTTCACATGTGTCGAATAAGTTTATATTCTTATTAAAATTTTATATACAAGTAGAAAGCGCGAGTAATTTTAAAATTTCATTCCTGCGAAAAAACCAAGTCAGCATTTTTAAATGTTGAAAGACAATTCAAGTCAATATTTCTGAACATTTCAAGTCGGCATTTCAGATCATATATCTTGTTACTCTCCTGCCCGATCTGCTACAATCAGCTTCAAAGTGAGTCGGTTGGTCATCTTCCTCTTCACTGTTGTCATCACCCGCTCCTTCCTCATCAGTGCTTTCTGAGTCAGTTTCTTTGGACCCGTTAGCCATATTTTTAAGACGCTGCTACTCACTTTTGCTGAGGAGGTACCTCTCACCATCCAGGTCAACCGATGCAATATCTAGAATACACTGAGGTGGGTTCTTGTCATCCTAAATACCAACGACTGTACACAAGAGGATCCTCCTCTGACGGTTCTAGCCAGTTTAGTTACATGGTACTCTCAAGGAACCCATCACTGCTGTCATGAAGGTCCTCACGAAGGATGACAAGGAAAAAGGGCTCCAAATAACGTCTCCAATTGTTTTTCAAAGCAACCACATCTCACTTTGAAAACAACACTGGACGAGTTTCAACTAGAGGGGCTTCCGCTTGTCCCTGGTCCGATCTCTGAAGCTCCTCAATCAGGTCAGGCACATTGTCTGTTTGAGGGGAAATGATTCGTCGAATCATGCTTAGAGCCAGAGGCAGAGCATCAGGCCTTTCCTTCGTTTTGCTTCTGACTCTTTGCTGCCGAACACCTTGCTTAAATCCCTTGGCAAAGAGTCGCAAATCTCTTGCTTCTGCTTGCAAAACGTCTTTGTTTTTAGCACTGTCTTCTTGCCTGAGACTTTCTTTCAGTTAACATTTCGTTTCTACTGTGAACTGTTATTGAAGAATTTAAAGTAGAACTTCCATAACTCTAACTCGCTTGACTCTAAATCCGCTTTAACTCGAACTAAATTTAATTTGCCTTCGGTCCATATTTCAGTAATTTTTACCCTGGAATTCCCTCTAGTTCCCCTGCTGGTTCGAAATGTTTTTTAGCCTCCCTTAGGAATTTGAGTTTGCTGTGTGGTTTGCCAGTATGCCAGTACGTTAACATCGTCATTTCGAAGCAAATCGTAATCGCCGCAGTATTCACCTGTATTTAAAAAATCTGTATAGTTTATTCTTTGAAGAAAGGGTACCGTTTAATGATAGGTCAAAGAGATAATGCATCACTCCCGATGCGATCAATTCATGATCAATTGTCAGGATGTGTTCTCAGTATGAACTATGCCAGAGTATGCACTAGAGCTATGGTCGGTCTCTTCAGAAATTCTCGAGCGATCCTCTGCGTACTTGTGTCTTAATGTACTAACCTACTTGATGACCTCCTCGAACGTCGTTGGTAGGGTGACCAGGAGCGTGATCTAGAAAGTTAATCGTTTGTGACATTAAATTTGGCGAAAAATGCTGCAGATTTCAGCAAGTACCAAAGCGGTAAGTCAAAATTAAAATCACTTTACCTTCGACGTGAGCGATCGTCCTTCTCTTTCTTTCCCCCCATGGTTTGTCAGCGAAGTACACAAATATAACGAACAAGTTGCCACAATGTTCTCGACGGCCGAAAACGGTGAGACAAAAGGTCAACATCTATAAATGGACCAAAGTGATCACCATGTGTGCCATGTTACAAATGATGTTATCAAGGACACAAACGGACAACAGAGAATGGCGGGAATCGAAAATTATCAACGACTGCGTGACAAACCAGAACTGAGGATAGCGCCAATAACTTGTAATAAGCCGTTCTAGATGCAAAAAAAAAATCCCAAACTCCAAATTTTTGGTGATTTTAATAATTATCACACTCAGCTATCAGTCTGATCCCTGATTCTATGAAAAACGGTGCTGATCCCGATCCCAAGGCCGTGATCCCTGATCCCAAGGCTGTGATCCCTGATCCCACCCTCTTACAGACCTTTGATCCCTGATCTGATCCCATATACCTTGCTACTACCCTGATATTCTCCTCATGTGGAGAAGGAAAGCGAACTGCATGCACGGACAAGGAAGGTTATGCCGCTACTCAAGGCAATTGAAATTAAACTATGAATTTTATCAAAAGAAGGAATTGGAAGAGAACCAATCAGAGAAGCACCGAATAAAAATAATAGTATTGGTGCCGGTGTTAGCCGAGTCAGAGTTAAATTCTTAAAGATGGCTCCATTCCGTTTCAAATAAAGCCTTGGGAATATGAGGAAATGAAGAACTCAGACGAGAAGGTCAATATAGGGGCATTCCTCGAAGTAAAAAAAACAGGATTTAGGGGGAGGGATTTACTCACCTGTACGTGAATAATAACCGAAATGAATCATCCAACCCAACGTGATATTCTACGCGATGATTACGATGACATGATTTACAGGGGTTCTGCTCCCTGGTTCTCTAAATCCTTACCCTATTTCAGAATAAAAAGTGCCATTTTCCACACCCGTTGTCAGACCTGATCTCTTAAAATCCATACCCATTTACAGGCCTGACCTAATTTAGCCTGTTCCAGGCTCTCAGATAAAGAGGAGACTACCCCGTTTCCTCCCGTTTTATTTTGGCGCTTTCTCAATTCAGGGGACCCAACTATCTCGGAGCCTGGAACAGCCTAGGCCTGATTAGGCAGAAATTATGTCATCATTATGTGATATAGATTAGAGCACAACACTAGATCATTCTCTTTTGAGCGCAAACAGAAAATTCTTCAAATGTATTTCAAATCCGCATATTTCTATTTCGTTCTTATTCATTTAAGAATTGAAAACGATAAATACATTTGTACATGTACGCTCCCGTAGGTTCCTTGAAAACCATACCCGATTCCAAACGAAAATGGGCAAAGTGTTTTCAGACAACCAAAACGGCCCATAAACCATACCCTTTGGGGCGGCAAATACGTATACGGCTGATATAAGAGAGTACCCCCCCGGTCCTGACCCCTTTCATGATTGTTAAAGACTATGGCCATGTCTAAAATGGGTGTAGAAAATAGCATTTTTGTCAGGCTCTTGATTCAGAGAACCTCCACCAAGAATTTCTATCTTATACCCAGTCCACAGCCTGCAGTCCGCGTTTTATACCTAGCCCGTGTTTTATACCCAGTCCGCAGTCCGTGTTTTATACTGACCGCTTGGTTAGCTGATAATCGAAATAAGGGCCCAACAATGTTCTATTATTTTCGTTTACCTGGCAGAACTATTTCTACTAAGAAATGAAATAATTGTGGCAATAAGATAGAAACGCTACACCTCACCTTCCTTCATGGTTGCTCCTCGGTCTCCTCGTGAGAAAATATTTTATTTAATTTTTTTTTAACGTCTTGAATTTTTATCCCGTTACTCCGTTACTCGTCACTGCGTTACTCTGTTTAGTAACACCCTTATAAAAGCACGGGTCATTCATTTCTTGCAAGTGCCAAACCTTGCCAATAACGATAACGTTGTCATTAAAAACACGGCCTTGCACAGTTTTGATAAATCCTGAAAACATTTGGCTATAAGCTCGTAGGCTTTTAAATGCTTTTAACTGGTCCTGCGTGTAGTGACTTGTTTCAAAGACTAAAAATGACACGATTCCACAGGAGGTAAGCTCTCTACATCAAAATCCTTTTCACTTAATAAGAAAGGATCAGTTCCCGCCGGCTTAATTTTCTCACAGTAGCGTTTTAAAACATGCACTTCTAGACTACTTTGCGTAGTCTGAAAGAGGAAAGTTCGCCACCTTTTCTTCGAATTTTGGACCGATCGTTTATTACGTGCCAGGGGGGTGGGGTACAATTTTCTAAGAGGCTTGATTTTTGGGTCAGTTTTGAAAATACACAGAATGTGAGGAGGGCCTAAAGATTAAGACACAGGACTGGCCCTCTATTTAAAAGTTGTCAAACTATATCGTATATAAATATATATCTATATATATATATATACAGCCGTTTTCAAAAACGTTTTCATATGGAGATATATATATATATATATATATATATATATATATATATATATATACTTTTGTTTTCTTGCACGTGCGCCCGTGTGCATTTTTCACTTGTTATTCTCCAACTTGTGAAAAAACTCGGTTCAACGATAAATTTTTTCTTCGTCGGGTTTTTTGTTCCAATTTGAAAAGAACATGTTTTGCGTTTTTTTTTAGAAAAATGTATGCGCCCTGAAATACAAATTTGCAATGACGAATTATATAGCTGATTTTGGGAATTCGCAGGTTTCTGCACCGTCGTAAGAACCCATAGTTACGTCGAACATGTAACAACCAACACAGAAACAGAATCATACGTAGGACTCGCAACAAACTTCAAAGGGCGTTTCAGAAATCACACAACATCCTTCCGACACGTCAACAAAAGAAACAGCACCGAACTGTCAAAACATGTATGGAAACTGAAAGACGTAGAGAAACCCTTCAATATAGCATGGAAAGTCCTCAGAAAATGCAAACCTTACAACAACATAACTAAAAAATGTAATTTATGCCTTTACGAAAAATTTGTAATAATCTGCAGGAAAGACCTATGTAGCCTCAACAAACGTAATGAATTAGCGACTTCGTGCCCTCACAGAAACAGATACGTACTCAAAAACCTTAAGATAATGTAACGCAATAATTATCACTATAGCAACTATTTGAATCTGTATTTAACCGCCAGCATTTAAATTTACCGGTCATTCGTTGATGTTGCCTGATGAGTGTGGTCACTTGTTGACCATACGAAACAAGCCTGTAGCAATAAAACGATGAATCACTCCTGAAGTCCTGAACTACATTTAATGAATATACTATGCTCCTCTAAGAGTTGAGCGCTTTTTGAAATCCATTCACCGCAAGAATATAGAATATATATATATATATATATATATATCGGTGGGATAACATGTGACAGAAGAGTAAAGATTTTATACAAACTCTCTCATTTAGACACTACTATTTATCTACATCGTTTATTTATTCTAGAACATCCAAGGTCAGAGAGAGTGCTCTCGAACAATGCTGCCGTCTTGTAATTTTGTGGAAGGATGCTGCTATGTTCCGTACTTCTTTCGATAGAGCGGTGGGGGTAACTTTTCCACTATTGACTTCCATGGCCTCTCAACCACAACTAAAGAGCTGTCCTTTGCATAACCGGCGTAAAGTATCGGCTACGAAAGAATAGTATAATGTATAGATTTAGCCAGGGCTAAAAGGGAAGCTCTCTTTAATATCTATAGTTTGCTTGAACAAAATATAAAAACGTGTAATGCCAAGCGGCGAAAGGCAACAACTTGATACCACCCTCCCCCCCCCAAAAAAAGATTTAAAAAACACTGAATAAAGCTTGTGTGTTTTGTTTTCCCAAAACAGGTCATGTGATAATACTCCATCTTATTCACGAGTATGTCTACGCATAATTTATGAAAAGAGAAAGGGTCAGGTTCCCCTGGGACCGCTATTGGGAAAAGAAAACAAACAAGCTAAAGAGGTTTGTTAGCAAAAAATAAAACTTTGCACGTGCAGCAACTTTTTTTACATTTCTTTGCCGCTGTTTGCACCACTACAACGTGAAACTTGCAGAAACTTCTTAGTTACACGTTTTAGGGAGGAAATGTTGTATGTGTTCCTGCTAACGTTTTTTTCGCTGCCGCCCATTTTCACCTTGGTGGCCGCTAAAATTTTAATGTTTTTCTTCCAATGAAATTGGTCTCCTTTGTTTTATTTATTTATTTAAATAAATAAATAAATAAATGACAAACTCCACTGCCTGCCTCCAGGTAAACTTCCACCACCTTAATAACCTTTCGCCAAGATGAACGCAAGCTGCATTGCTTGGATTCCACGTCTCCCTGGCAGGATCTACTTAGTACCACCCCCCAAAGAGTGTACGGGCGTACGGTCACGTGACTAACAAACTTTCTTGGATGGACAGGTAACCAAATTTTCTTAGCAATGGGGCTCCTCGAAAAGCGCGCGTGGAGCTCCGCTAGAATGGAAAACACTGGTTTTGTGATGAAGGGGAGGACAAAACACTACGGACAAATAAAGATAACAGCAAACTAAACGCAGCACAACCTGGGTCTTTGATTAGCACTGCGGCTTTGTGGAAGTTTAATCCTGTTTGTGAGTCAATTCAGGCTAGTTTTAGCGAACAGGAGGGCATTTTGCATGCGCATGCGTGCATCCGCTGAACGATAGTAGCGTGAGCGCATCAAATCTGATGGCGGGAAATCAAAAACTCGCCTTAAGGTACGGTCCTTTTAAAAGCCATTTCGTTGGTGCTTTGAATACCGTACTTTCCTACAAAAAATACTCTCCATGACAAGAATCGGACGTTTTCTACGCGGGTTTTTCACTTGTGGAGTTTTCAGCAGTAGGTTTTCTTCGCCCTTTAAGACTTTCAAGACTCAACGCCAAAAAGTCATGTTCCTGCATAAGTCGGATTTTAACCGACAAAGCAAAGTATTTCTATGGTTTGATTTCCAAACTCGTGGTTTTACTTATCAAGGAGGAAATGCATCGTAGCAATGTTCAGCTGCTTTAAGACTAAAAGCGAAAAAAAAATTTACCACGCGAGGTTTATTTATTAGCGCGCATTTTAAACTTATCACGGAGACACGCGTCTATATTTGCCACAAAAACATGAAATCTATGGGTTTTTTTTACAGTTTTTGCGGTAAACCTTATTAAAAATATTCTACAGGAAATGAAGAATGGATTGAGTTTGAGACAGCAACAATTACAAGTGACTATGTAGTACATAATCACTTGAGCATTTCATAAGCTCAGTTGCAGACAAAACGAATGCACATATCCCGAAAAAACGAACAATACTTTTATTTTTCTTTAACTCTAAAAGATACCGGCAGAGATTTTTCCTAAGCTACTACTTTGAAGCGACTCTTGAGTAACAGCTTCTGTGTTCCACAATCGATTTCTTGCTATTAATTTATATATGACAGTAGTGATCCATTCAAAACAGAGAATGGCCATCACTCCATAAATCTAACTGACGATGTTGTTCACCTTCAAATCCTGTTTAAACATAAGACAGGAAGTGTGTTAAAGGGGTGCATATAATGCTGTTTCCTCAAAAAATAAATACTATTGCTAGAGGACCCAAATGAGCTGGGATGAGACAACAAACATGACACAAATAGATGGATGAATTTGTCTGTTATTATTGTTTCTGTTGGGAGCTTTTTACTGTATCCAGATGAACCCCTTATGCAAGTTGTACATCATGGAAGAATTATCAAGCAGAAACTGATGCATTAAACAAGAATGTGGTTCAATACAGAGGAGAAGCTGGTCTCATTCAACATCCTTTGTGAATGAAATGTCTCACAAATTAGCATATCAACAAATGTAGTATCCACAAAATGGTATCATTTAGGAATAAATGCAATTTTTTTGCAACAGAAGCCAGGATTTATTTAAAAGGTGTATTGATAACGTTTCATTTCGTGCTATTTTGGGGCTGGGGAGTTAGGCTAGATTTTCTTTAAAACGCCAAAATGTTATATTTACTTGCATAATGAAATGTAAACAAACAGTGTACCATCAAAATAAGGTGTAAAAAAAATCAGAATTCAAACCGATTGCTGTAACCTTTTTCCTTTGTAAAACTAAATGATAGAATATTCTTATTTTCAAAACACAATCTTAACTCGCATCATTATATTGATTTAAATTTATAGTTGAAGTGCGTGTATTTTATTTCTCAACGAAGACGTACCGGTGAAGAAAGCTAAAATTACTGCAGAAGGCGATTTTTCACAGCCCTCATCAAAGCGCCATTCATTCGCGGAAGTAGTCTTAGTTTCATTAATTAATCATTAAATTAATTTGGGGAGAAAGGCAAGATTTCGAGATAAAAAAGCCAGCGAAAGGGTGAAAAACAGTTTCACGGCAGAATGGACACTTAATTAACCACTGTATTCCTAAAACGATTAAGTTTGATTTTAGAGTTATATTATTGAGAAGAATAAAGTATCTATAGGATAATTGTTTAACGAAAAATTATCATACTGACCTTTTCCTCTTGCTCAAAAAATGTGCGCGAAATGTTAGGTCTTAAGAATATTCAGCCGCCATCTTGTCTTCGATGTACTGTTTTACGAAAGGAAAGACTGTTCTCTCAAGGGCGACAGCGAGGCTACAATAAATTCACTTTAATCGTAGAAATACCACGATATCTTAAAGAACATGTTTGTGGAACGTAACACCCAATACGCGTCATTCAGCTCCAAAAAACAGGCTGCAAATACTGGTAGTGAACGTAAAGAATTCACAGAAAATGGCTCTGTGGCCCTTCAAAGACCATATTGACGCATGAGCATACAAAATGCCCTCCTGTTGTTTTAGCGCAAATAGAAGTAGAGATTAAAAAGGCCGGTATAATGATAATGATAAAAAGCACTTTATTCATGCTGCAAAAATAGATTAGCTGATTATAAAAAAACGCTGGTTTAAACCTATGTGCAGATATATAAATCAATAAATATCGTTTATTCCACTCTCTTGCAGATAACTGAATTAACAAGCGGTTATTACTAACAATAATGCTACATTAAAGCTACGTATTTATTATACTACTTAAAAAACTACTCAGAGTAAAATGATAATCATGACGGATACTTAAACGACGAAAATTTAAAAGTAAGGAAAGTTCTCTGATCTCTTAGTTCTCGTGAAATTATTTAATGGTCGAGGAAAACAAGGCCTAAAGTTATAAGGATTAGTTTTTTGTACAGCAGTGGGCAACAAGCACGATAAGGGTGATCACGGGTGTCTGTCATCTCAGTCATAAATTCATGACATAGGAGATCGCGTCTGTTAGAAAGTGTAGTTTCGTTGGTGTTACGAAAAACTCTGTTGCGTGACTAGCGTGACTTTCTAGAAGCTTCGCGAGAGTTCATAATTTGTTTATTTTAGGATCTTGTGTCAGCGTTTCTAAAACGGTATATTTTGTAATCTTCTTGTAATCTTTCTATAATTAGACTATTTAGAAACTTCTAGAATATTATTGTAAAAGTATATAAGTAAGCGAGTTCGATTGAAGTTTCAACTAGTTAACCACAAGCGAAGAGAGTTTGACGTCAGCCGTGTGTAGTCAAGTGTGACTGAAGCAGTGTTTATCAAGTTGGCAGAGGCCGTGTGATTTTATTGAAGTTGGCGGAGGCCGTGTAAGTTTATCGAGTTAAGTACTGTTGTGGAGTTTTACTTCGTGGAAACTACGTTCATTTTTGGAATAAATCTTCTTGTTGCTGTTCCGACAACCCTGCGTTCAGTTTAGTTTGCAAGCTACCCGTCCTCTAAAAGATTATCCGCGTAACATTGGGGGCCTGTCTCGGGAGAGGAATTCAACTGTTTGCTGACTACAGTAACCAGGAAAGGACAGTTCAAGGAGAAGGAGTTATAGCGAAAGTACAAGAACTGTTACGAAGAAGAAGATATTGAGTGTTTGCTGTGAACTACTGCTATGGAAATGGAAAAGCTTTTGCAGATAGGGAAAGAATTTGGATTGGAAGGAGAAAAGTTGCTCGAGTTTGTAGCGAAACAACAAAAGTTAGAAGAAGACAGACGGAGGGAAGAAGAGGAAAGAAAAAGGGAAGAAGAAGAAAAAGAAGAAAAACGTAGACAATTAGAAGAGGAGAAAGAAGAAAAACGTAGACAATTGGAAGAGGAAAAAGAAGAAAAGCGGCGGCAGTTAGAAGAAGAAAAAGAAGAGAAAGAGGAAAGGCGTAGACGAGAAGACGAGGAGAGAGAAAATAGGCGGCAAGAACGCGAACTGAGAAAATTAGAGATGGAAGCAGAACTATTGAAGCAGAAAGAAGCTATTGAAGCCGCTAAGAGAGAGCATGAATTGGAGCTCGCTCGTCTAGGACAAGGCCGTAACGTCGCCGAACGTGCCGAATTAAGAGAGGATAGGGCCAAGGCACCCAAGCTCCCCTCATTTGTGGATGGTAAGGACGACCTGGATGCTTACCTACAAAGATTCGAGAGGTTCGCAACTACAGCTAAGTGGGAGAAAACAGGATGGGCCTCGAAACTTAGTGCTCTTTTGTCTGGACGTGCCCTAGAAGTTTATTCGCGGTTATCCGAGGAAGCAGCCCAAGATTATGATCGAGTGAAGTTAGCTTTGATGAAGAGATATGACCTTACAGAGGATGGCTATCGTCGTAAATTTAGAGTATCAAACCCGGAAGTTGATGAAAGTCCTGAACAGTTTATAGTAAGACTGGATATATACTTGTTGCGTTGGTTAGAGCTTTCGAACACTGAGCGTTCTTTTGAAGGCCTGAAAGATCTGATTGTGAAAGAACAGTTTATTGGCTCTTGTCCAAAGGAGTTGGCTATACACCTTCGTGAAAGAGCCCCGGAAACGCTTGTCCAGATAGCCAAGATTGCCGATCAGTACTTAGAGGCACACGGAAAACATTTGTTCAGTCCCGCGAGTAGGAAGCCTGTGGTACCACCTCAGAAGGAAGAAACAAAGAGTCAGCAGAATGATTCAACGACAGTAGTGTGTTTTAAATGTAACGCTCGTGGTCACAGGGCTGTGAACTGCCCATCTCTGATCAAGAAATGTTTCATGTGTGGCAAGCAAGGACATGAAGCTAGAAACTGCCGCTCAGGTAATCAGAGGTCAGGAGGACAAAATAGAAGTGGTCTCCCTGTGCAGCGTGGGCAAGTGAGTGCCGGTTGTTTAGTTCAGCCACCCGAGGTTAAACCTACAGAAGAAGAAGTTAGAGCCTGTATCAAGGATGATAAACTGTTGTTAGCCAGTGGTAAGAAGATCCCAATAGTAAGCAATGCCTGCCTTGAACCGCTATCCGGCGATCGGTTGAAAATGCCTGTTGTAAAAGGAAGAGTGGGTGAGAAAACGGTGGATGTCTTGAGAGACACCGGCTGTAGTGGAATAGTGGTTAAGAAGAATCTTGTGTCTGAGGATCAGTTTACTGGTGATTTTAATGTTATGCTGCTCATTGACAATACAGCGAGGAAGGTACCCATTGCAAGAATTACGGTTGATACACCTTATCTCAAGGGGCAAGTGGAAGTGCAGTGTCTCCCAGATGCCATTTACGACCTCATAATAGGTAACGTTCCTGGAGCTAGACCCGCTGATGAACCAGACCCAACTTGGCAAGAAGTATGTGCTGTAACCACGAGAAGTCAAGCTAAGAAAGACGGTGTAGTTAGTCCTTTAAAAGTACCAAGTTACCAAGAGAGCCCTATTGTAGATAAACAGAAACTTAAACAGATGCAGAGTGAAGATGAGAGTTTGCAGAAGTACTGGGAAAGAGATGAAGCTACCACAGAAGGAGCAGTAGCCGTAGTAAAAGCAGATAATCATTTTGAGGAAGATATGCACTGTGAGGTTAAAGAATGTGAAGTAAAGGATGCGGAGGATGATGATAATGTTGATTTCCTAGAGATCCGTCGATATGATGCTAAGGAATCAGTTGCAGATGTGGCCACCGGGTCAAATCTTACTGACGAACAGCGTTCTGAGTTTATGGGCCTAGCAAATCAGTTTGCAAGTCTATTTACCAAGGCACCAGGTACTACAGACCTCGCCCAGCATCACATCAAACTCACCTCAGATGAGCCTGTTCGGTCAAGACCATATCCAGTTCCTTACAGCATGAGGGAGTCGTTGAAGAAAGATATCGTCGACATGATTAAAATGAGAGTCATCAGGGAGTCTGATTCACCCTATGCGTCGCCGGTTGTTGTAGTGAAGAAGAAAGACAACACCAATCGAGTTTGCGTTGACTACCGTAAGCTAAATAAGCTGACTGTTATTGATCCTGAACCAATGCCGACAGCGGAACACCTGTTGCAGAAACTGAGTGATGATAAGTTTTTCTCAAAGACTGACCTTAGTAAAGGCTATTGGCAAATTACCATACCAGAGGAGGATATTCCGAAGACCGCGTTTGTAACACCCGACGGTTCCTACGAGTTCTTAAAGATGCCGTTCGGAATGATTAACTCTGCGGCAACCCTGAAGAGAGCTATGAAGAAATTAATTAAGGATTTAGACAACGTCGATTTTTACTGGGACGGTATATTGGTTCACACACGCACATGGGAAGAGCATATTAAAGCCCTCCAAGAGTTGTTTGCACGTTTAATGCAGAAACATGATGAGAAGCTGTTCCCCGTTTGCTACGCAAGCAAGAAATTGTCAAGCGCTGAGAGGAACTATTCTACAATTGAGAAAGAGTGCCTAGCAGTAGTCTGGGGTATCAAGAGATTTCATCTCTACTTGTACGGAGTTCCCTTTGTTCTGCAGACGGATCATGAACCCTTAAAGTATATGAACAGTGCTAAGTTTGCAAACGGACGTCTTATGCGTTGGGCTATGTTTTTGCAAAGTTATACATTCAGAGTTGAAGCCATTAAAGGCTCAGAGAACGTTGGAGCGGATTACTTGAGTCGAGCTGACGAATAAGTTTATTGACATTGAACTGCCCCTCATTTAGCAATTTTTCGTGTTTAGGAGAAATTTAGGAAATTTCTACTGAAAGGGGGTTATGTTACGAAAAACTCTGTTGCGTGACTAGCGTGACTTTCTAGAAGCTTCGCGAGAGTTCATAATTTGTTTATTTTAGGATCTTGTGTCAGCGTTTCTAAAACGGTATATTTTGTAATCTTCTTGTAATCTTTCTATAATTAGACTATTTAGAAACTTCTAGAATATTATTGTAAAAGTATATAAGTAAGCGAGTTCGATTGAAGTTTCAACTAGTTTACCACAAGCGAAGAGAGTTTGACGTCAGCCGTGTGTAGTCAAGTGTGACTGAAGCAGTGTTTATCAAGTTGGCAGAGGCCGTGTGATTTTATTGAAGTTGGCGGAGGCCGTGTAAGTTTATCGAGTTAAGTACTGTTGTGGAGTTTTACTTCGTGGAAACTACGTTCATTTTTGGAATAAATCTTCTTGTTGCTGTTCCGACAACCCTGCGTTCAGTTTAGTTTGCAAGCTACCCGTCCTCTAAAAGATTACCCGTGTAACAGTTGGCTAGCTACATTGCTTGACTGTACGAACTGTTAGGATATTCAAATTCAAAGTAGACAGACTGCAAATTATGGTAGTTGCTAAAAAATATATCTACGTGTCCCAACTGTTCATCAGTAGGATGCCTAAAATGCGTGCAATTCCACAATTGGTTTCGGCTCCATTAAATCCTATACCAATTGCAGAACATTTTAGGAGGAGCCACCCACCGTGTGAGCACAGTCGCGGACAACACATATAAGTGAGGAAAATAACGCAAAGCAAAACTACGACGTTATTAAACGAACTAAATGTATATGATTTTAAGTGCCCTTTTTTGCACGGCATATTCTAAAATCGGTCTAACACTACTTCTAAAGACTTTCAACATGTTTTGTTCTTGCACACCAGCTCGCTTGAAAAGTTTGAGAGCGTTAAGTTCTTCGATGCCTTAGCGGTAATATAGTCAACATGGCAGTTCCATTTCAAGTTCTCATTAATTATTACTCCAAGCCATTTGTATGATGAAATTCTTCCTAATATTTGGTTTCCTATACAGCTATTTCAAAAAACGTCGTCGGAAGACCGCAAGGTAATGTGGGTTGTTTCAAATCAATCACAATCACTTCCCTAAACTGGTCGCTGATTTTTATTTATCATTTATACTGAATCATACTTATCATTTTAGTTTTTAGAAAAGCACAAGGTAAAATTACGTTTCAGTCTTCCTTATTCCCATCTTTGAAAGCAATTTTGCTCAGCTAATTAGCAAGGAAAAATGACATTAAATTTTACATTTTATCAATTTGCATAACGTGGTAACGAGGTGGGCGAAAAAATGTTATAAACAAACTCTTTTCCGAATAATAGTTCCTACTCAAGAACTAATTAAAGCTCGCCAAAGTCTACTATAGACAATATTTTGCACTACACCAGCATGTGAGAATGTTTGAACACTCACATCGCCTTTATTCCACCTCGTCGAATTTTTTAAATGATGGCCATTCCTCCGGAAATGAATTCTAAAGGAATAGTTTTAAATTAGAAAAAAAAAAAAAAAAGAAGAAAAGAATACTGTGGTCTGCCGTTCACTTCCCCTATAAAACATGAGACATTTCAAGCCGTAGTCGGGCAACAACGGCCACGGACAAAAAAGCGTAATGCACGTGCAAATTAAGTTGTTGCTTTGCTAATTTAAACCTATTGTTGTTCACGGTCTCTTTGTCGCCATTGTATTTGTTTAAGCTCCCTACTGTTTAAAGGCCCTCCAACCGACTCTGTTTTAAGAGTTGTCCAACGTTTAGAAATACTATCACTTACAGAAAGACGTTCCACACTGTTCTCAGTGACATACTTGAGTGGCCGCAAAACTCCTATAGGACCTGTAGCAGGTCATTATAAAACACCCATATTACCTTTCGGTCTTGGCTTCAACATTTTGCTTTTCTTACGACGTGTTTTCAAATAGCTGTATACAGGGGTCTCATTATGGTGTTCGGATTTCCCATAAAGTTCACGACCATCTCCTTACATGCTTTGGGTTAAGCCTCATACTGTGTTCTATACAATAATTATGTATATCTCTAACAGCAAATCCAACTGGCTACTCGAGTTACGTGGTATTACTTCAAAAATGGTCGTGCCATCAACATAATTCAATCTTGGGTGCCAATCACGAAGTAGTCTATTTAAATCATTATAGCAAAAGGCATAATTCTAAGTTTAGTTCCCTGTAGGACACCACCTTTGGTGTGGTGCCATGGAGACAGGGAACTACTGACTCGCACTGCTTGGGTTCGGTTGGTCAGAAAGGCTCTTATCCAGACATACAGAGTTTGATCGACATTCAAGAAAGCCCTTTTGAGAAGTCGACAAAAATATGCGAGCACAGCAGTTTCCTGTATCAACTGCCTCGGGTATTGCATGAGGTAAATAAATCAGTGCTTGTGTAGGTGAGTGTCTTTCAAGAGCATATTGTCTTGGGTCGATATCGCAGATCACCTGTTTGAGTAACCTTCTATGGGTGAAACCTTCAGCAGCTCGTTAAAGCTATAGGTCTGCGGTCTGACTTTATATCTTAAGGGGGTGAGATCTTTGGAAATGGTGTAATAACTGACTTAATCGACCTTTTAAAGGAGTCAGGTAGGGACCCAATGATTGGTTATAGATATCCTTTATAATCGGGGTAAACTCAGGGGCGAATTCTTTGAGCAGCTTGTTAGAAATGCCGCCTTGTCTCATTGCTTTATTTGTGGCCAAATAAAATAGATCAGACAAAACCTCTTTCTCCGAGACAAATAGTTCATTAGGAATGACATTTGGAGGAGATTCGACTGGAATTAAGGGTTCAAAGTGCTCAGTTATGCTGACAAAAAAGTCATTGATTTTGGATGCTACGTCAACGGTGTCTGAAATGCCATCGTTAAGGAATTGATTATGCCATGCTTGTTGAGTCTTTGAGCAAGGTCGTTTATTTTATTGTTGTAATGAGGGGATTTTTCAAGTTTGATATCACGTTCGACCTTGTTCCTTCAAAATTTGTAGACAAGAGAGTCATTCCCGTGCCTAATAAACGTAGAGTGGCGTTTCGAGATTAATAGCTTGATGTTAATCGTAATCCATAGCTTGTCACTTATATGTTTATATGATTTCATGAGGGGAGAAAGGGGCTACGGCGGATGAGATCTAATGCTGACCGTGATAAGATCTCGAATTTTTGTGCACAGGAAGGGGCAGAGAAAATCTCCGACCAGTTTTGTCATCCATACCAACCAAAGTCTTTCCAGTTACTAGCTCGGCACTGCCAAATACAATCCTGTTTGGGTGGGGATGTTACCGTTGGGCGAGCTAGTATTGTGCAATGATGGGATGCTGCCACTTTGGGAAGCCTCTGGAGATGGAAGAGGTGAGGCCTATTGGTGCAGAGCCAATAAAGTATGCCAGTATCCCTGATCAACAAGCTGTTTGAGGTGGTTTGGGATGCAGACAGATTTAGGGTCTAATCCGTCGAGGTTGGATTAAAATCTCCGGTTACTATCACCACAGCGTTAGGATGCTTCATAAGGAAATTATCGATATTCGACGGGATGTGTTCTCGTAAAATAGCATTTTCCGGTTCCCTGATGGCGCTGGAACGGTATACCACTCCCAGAAGAATAGCAGGGACGTTCCTCGGTAGCGCATGAGGTCTCATATTGATCCAAACTGACTCTACTTCGCTCTGTTTGTATTCTTTGAGCCATTTACACAGAATGTTCTCTCTTGTGTAGATATGTACGCCACCACTCGTTTGAAGATTAAAATATTAAAACAATAGTACATGGTAGAAAAAGCGGAAATACTAATATTTACAATGTAAAAAAGGTGTACATGAAAGGTGAGTAAATTAAGGTCATCAGCCCGTAATTCTTTGGGTAACTCGTTCCAATCCTTTAAAATTTAAAAGTAAACTGGCCAATAGTAGATTTCATTTTAGGCAATGAATTTCTGATCTATCTCTTAAAGTCCGACCACGGTATTCAGATCTCCAGGTCTTAAAACTCAGAAGTGGCGTAGGTCAACGCTGATTGTTAACAATTTTAAATACTAGCTGAAAACGCAGAAATCTTCGCCAGCTAGATAGCGTTAGAAGTCCAAGTTAGTCTCATCGTTTGTGAGTAAGTGAGGTGGTTTGCCTCATAGCTCTGTTTTGTAATCGTTCTAAAAAATCAGAGTTCTTCTTAGAGCAGGATCCCCATATAGAAAAACCGTAATCTAAAATACGTAAAATTGTCAGCTTCTAAATCTTCAAAAGGATAGTTGGATACAGAAAAACGAAATCCTATTCAGCAGCTTAAGTTAGGGGTAGGCTCAGGGCGACACAACTGAGATATGTAACTGTTCCAACATAACGATTCCTCTACTATCACACCAAGGAACTTGAAGGAAAATTAGCTTTCTACACGTACACAAGTGAATAAACAAAATTCGAGGTTCTTCTTACCGAGTCGGTCCCCGAGTCTATGTTGTTGATTTTTCTTTGATATTATTCTGGCTGCGATCCCTTCCAGAATCAACTTAATGAAGGTTTGTGAAGGTTTAACTTAATGAACTTAATGAAGGTTTGTGAAAAATTACAGATAAGAAAGCATACTCACTGAATATTTGAGACAAGCCTTAAATGACTGCTGTCCCTGATCCGTTTGTTCAGCGCAATCAGATGCTGGCTGCTTCCTTTTTCGTCGAACTAATTTTGGCTCGTACAGCAGGGCATCTACGTCTGGTAAGGGCTTAAAAGTAAGTTTATAACAGTCAAGGTGCAGGGTTAAAATACTTTTAAAAACTACCTACAATTTCGAATAGTACTTTAACTCTTTCACTCCTAGAGTAATTATTGTGTCTTCAAAGACGATTGTAACCGAATTTCAAGTCTTGGACTGAAATCCTGTGGTGCACCATTCCCATGGATCCTCTTTAGCAGTACTTTCACATGGTGCTAATTGTTTTTCCTGCATTTTACAAAATGAAATTTGGAAATTTTTGTTGAATTTTCATTGTCACTTTTGGGGGGTGAAATAGTTAATACTTACGTGTGTGTTTTTCGAAAGCTGTATTCTCAAAGGTGATGATGAAAGTAAAAACATTGGGTAAAACGATAACAGAAAGTAGGTATTACCTCAGTCAGATCCACAATTGTAAACATTTGGTGGTCTTGTAGAAGCATAAGCTGGTAATTATCGGGATGAAACTGGATATTTATGACTTTAGAATGACGTCCAATCCATTGTTTCGGTAGACCCTGCTCAAAGGCCTGTCTTGACCAATCTGTTAACTTACCAGACGTAGGTTTAAAAATGTATATCTACGGGAAAAAGAGAAGAGCTGTTCTTCAACAAGAAACAACAACAACATAACTTTATTGAAAGAAATTAACTTAATTAATAACAAAAGTAGGTTGAGTTTGATCGTCCGGGTAAATGTAGCCCAGCATAGGACTGTTGTTGTTGACAGTGACTGACGTTTTGACAACCTGTGGGGTAGTCATCTTCAAAGTCAAGGTGAGTCGTATCACGTCAGTTGATGGTGTTAGTCAAATTGTCAGTTCTCCAGTCGTTCTCTAGTAATTAGTTTTGCTTAATCTCGTCAATAAGTCATTTGTAAGGTGCTGGTAACTGTTGGCGACGATTCAGTGGCGTTTGTTCTAAGTTAGTAAACCAGTTTTCTAAAATAAGTAGTTGACAGTAGTCTGTAGAATACGTAATACATGTCGCAAAGTCCCAGTCAATTTGATGTTTCGTCTGTAAATGGTGTTCAGCAATGTGATTGTTGACGTCACCATTCCTCGTCGCTCGTTTGTGTACGGTCAGTCGCGTGCTAAGGTTTCTGCCGGTTTCACCAATGTAAGAAACCTGACAGTCACAGCATTTGATCTTATATACTGCTCCCTGTCTGTCCTCCGGTTTGTCTTTGTCCTTGACATTAGTAAGCAGTCGTCGTAAAGTGATTATCGGTATGTGTGCAACACGTGTATTGTAAGGTTGTAATACATGTGCGATATGGTTTCAGAGGTGCCTCTGATGTACGGTATAGTCGCAGTGGTAACAAGGCCAGAGTTGACGTTGGTCTGAGTGTTGGAATCAGTGTTACTGTGAGTGTTCCGTCTAACATATATTCCGTGTTGTAATTGTTCTTATTAAAAACGCGGACGTACAGCTCACCAAGGAGATCGAAGAAAATGGTAAGATACCTTTTCTAGACCGCTTGGTCGCTCGTGACAACAACAAACTACAAACGACTATTTACAGAAAACCGACAAATACCGCGACCGACTTTGACGAGACGAGCGCAACTAGTTTGCGACTCACCTGACAGCCTACAAGACGAGACCGATTATCGTAACAACATTTCTAGTGAGAACAATTACAACACGGACTTCTCTTTAAAATTCCTTCTTGGATAGACTTCGCAAGCTACACGGTATCTCATTCCACAGTTTTACGCCAAATCTGGAAAAACAACGCTTATGTATCTCTAACCTAATGTTTTATACGTCAATCGTACGTGATCGTGTATTGTCGTGTGTATGTATGCTGGAGGTTTTTTTGAAATAATTTCTAGATATTTAGAGGAGCGTTATTATTATTGCTATCAGGCATAAAGTTGGAAGCATACTCATAATATAGAAACGACAGAGGCAAAATATTCGCATGAACCAAGAAAGGAATTGCATGATCGCGTCTATCAGCAAAATACATCATACGAAGGGCTCTTTTTTTGAAGAATTAAAATTTCATTACGATGCGTCTCCAAAGACTGGTACCAGGAAGCGAGTCCGTAAGTTTAGTAAGGATAGATTAACGACTGATAAATATTTAAAAGCATGCATCGTGGTATGAAGTGGCGTAGTTTGGCAATAAGGCCAACAGTTTTATTAATTCTACTGGCAATAGTATCGATATGGAATTTCCAGGAAGGATGTTTATAAAGGAAACCGCCACGATATTTAATATAATCTTTTGATTCAAGTCTTGCATTTCCATTTTTCTGACTAACGTCAGAAATAATATTACCGCTAACAAGACAATGCAAACAATCTTTGCAAACCATTTTCATTGAGTGCAAGACTATTTTTAGTGAACTAGTTATAGCTATCGCCAAGTGCCAACGAGCAAAGATTTTACTTATACGCACGCGCTGTTGAATTTGTCTAGAAATGAAATACAGTAATTGATAAAAAATAGATTGCACTTAATTCCATTGCACTGAAAATAGTGCAAACTTAAAGCAAGAGGCACACATACACCAATCTATGGCCATTACTTCACACATGCGCACGGGTATATCACGAGGGCAGTGGCAGCCATGGACAGCTGTTTCGCCCTTACTGGGGCTCATCAGCATGGCATAACCGTCGGTCAGTGACCGGGGAGAACCCATGTATAAAAGACTCTTCCCTGCAGAGGCGAGTCCTTTAAGTGCCAGCTCCACATAACACATGTGGGAGGGTGTGGGAGCTGTTGGCTGGGAACCAATCTCGTTCCCAGAGCATCCGTTACTTTTGTCCAGCGGATGGGGCAACGAACGCTCTGGAAGAATCCAAAACCGGAACCACAAAATCCTGGTTCCGGTTTAACTGCGCCTGCGTGAAATTGTTTACCCATTTGACCAAGAGAAGGTCTCAAATGCAAGGGAAATTTTCCTTGCTCGCACATTGCTGCAATTTCCTCTTTCCAAAGCAGTTTTTCTTCTGTGACCTTTGATGGATGTATTTAGTGAAGAAAGACAAGTAAAGGGGACAAAAGTGTCTACTTATTTAGACGCCGCGAATGAGCACGACGACACACATTCTTTCGTGCACGGAATAAACATAACAGTGTATGCAAATTTGAAAGGTTCAGTGGCATAAATGTATATCATCTCTTAAAAAAAAAGCATTGGGATGACTTTCAAAAATAAGAAAAAGGAAATTTTGAAACAAATGTCACTGTAGCCTGATTTCGGAAATTATCGATCGAGGTTAACGTTTTTCTTAACGGTTCCAGGTCGTATGAGATTTATGTGTACACAAGTGGCCTGTCAAAATCAAATCAACGTGCTCACTGTTTTTTGATTAGCAAAGAAATTTGCATGTGATGAATACGATTTTATCGGCCAATCAGAGACGGTTTTTTACGGATTCTTCCAGAGGTTAGTGATCCCCGTCGCTGTACAAAAGGATCGCGGCCTCTGGGAACGAGATTGGCTGGGAACCGCACGGCAGTTCTCCCACGACATGCGTGGGGAAGAAAGGTCATGGGTTTGGTGTATTTGTGCTTTAATTTGTCTTTTGAAAATAGTGAACTAAACTGTTCCACTACATAAACAATTTGAAGCTGAGAGATTGAAGCTCGTGTTTTTCTCCGAAGTTGCGCACAAGTCATTTTGCGTAGAATTTAGTGGTCTTATAAGAATTTTAAAGGTAAAGAAAATTATGGTGTGCCAATGAAGCCTTCCGAATTATTTTACCTCAAAGACACAAAAAATTTCGCTGCCTAATTATTTTTCTTAGCGGCATGCAATAAAAAATACCAGCGGGCAAATGCTACGGATATCGCGTCGGATGGAAAGGATCCACCAAACGATTGGTTGAAGACGGGATGAGCCCGGGACTCACAAACACGCACACGGCTCGTGGATTCTCTGATCTGTATCACGTGTTCGTTCGAAAACAATGCATTCGCTGTCCTGCATTACGTCATGGTTGCCTCACATTACTCTACGTTACATCGATTCGAGATTTTTTCTGTCCCTGGAATAATCGCCCACGGCTTTATTAGGCCGCCGCCTCGCAGCCCCGTGCCTTCGCGAGGCTGCTCGTTGGCACTAAAGACTATATATATAGAGTGCAAGACTATATACAGCGAATAAAGAGGATAAAATGTCGTCTAGCTAATCTGATTTTAAAAGAATATAGTAGAACCGCTGTTCAAGGCACACCCTCTGGAACGAGGCAAGTGTCCCCTGAATAGAGGTTCCATTTATTTTGCCTCGGAATCTGCTCGACTAACTTTATCTCAGTGATATTGTTTGTGTAATACATCGCTTAAGTGAGAAAATCCAGGCTACGAAATCTCTCATCACTGTGATTAAGGCTTAAACTTATCAACTATTAGCCCGTGTACAGACGTCCCCCCTCCCTCAGGAAAAATCGGGAGAGGAGACGTTTGTGAATCGCCGACGATAATAGTGTTCCCGTTTCCCCGGAATGTTGGGGACAGCCTCTGATGGGTTGTAATATTAATGCCATGACGCATATAATTTCCGGTGTTGTGATTGGTGAATGAACCTCAGAATAGATTGCCCGGGGAAAAGCTCAGCCTTTGTGGACATTCATATTTGTTTACCGGTATTTGTATTTCGGCTCTCTCGAAAAGGCATGAGAAGTTAAGACCACCGATGTTTGCTGCACCGGTTGCGGGTGCGTCTGTCTGTACCGGTCGGTTGTACAAAAGGCATACAAACTCCAATGTTAACAGCCAAGGGAGGTCAAGCTTACCCCAAAAAGATTCTATTAATGAATTGATTATTTTAAAAAAACGAATCGTTAGTCGTTCCCGTAACTGGTGTCAAATTTAATATCGGCATTCCTGTATGCGTAATGAGCAGAGAATATTTTAAGAGAACTTCTCTGCATTTGGTCAGATTGAAAATCTTTGAATGGATTAAATGTCTTAGAAGACATTTACATCAAATTCAGGGAAACTGAGCTGGTAGAAATTTAGTGATTATTAACATGACAAAGAACAACGAAAAATCGCGAGGAACGCAAAAAATCGTCAGACTAACGATTTTTCGCAATTTTCGCAAATTTTGTTAAGTCCGCAACTCGCTCTGGTTTAGTGATTATTAACATGACAAAGAACAGCGAAAAATCGCGAGCAACGCAAAAAATCGTCAGACTAACGATTTTCCGTAACACACGAAAAATCGCAATTTTCGCCGTTGCGTGCATTTCTGGACATAAGCAGGGCGGATAAATGTTGGGCGGTGAAACGAGCGCTCCGCTCTTCATTTAATGTGTGATGCGGAGTAGGACTGGCACGAGCGCTCTTTCCGCGCTTCCGGTGCGCTTGAAGGCCGGCGAAATTTTCCTTTCTGCAAACCGGAAATCCTATTTTCTTTCTGTAATTTCAGGCTACAGTGTTAAATAGATAAATTCGTTTCATAACAATATCAATGAACAGTTTCATATGTTTGTGTCTGTATGCCTATAAGTCAAACTTGTTGGTCGTATAATGCCAAAATTTGAGTTTACTTTGAAAGTGTTGAATACCTCCTCCTTCCACGAAATATCACCTAATCGTCTTTCGCCGTTTCGTTTGCAAAAGCTTAACACTTCTTAACCTCAATTTTTACATATGTTAAAGGGGGATAAATTTTATATAACATAACAAAAAATTAGATTGATATATTTTGATATAGTGGCGTTGTACTGCTTCAAACTTTGCTTCTCGGGTGCAACGCGCCATGGCGATTCGCGCTATGCGTCGCAAATCCGGCAACCACATGTAAACAAAATTTATTGGGGTTAGTTGTAAGGTTTTTTCTCCGTTTTTCTCTCTAAAACAAAACAAGGTAAACAGTAAAAACTGAGGGGAAACTAATTTTGAGGTTTCGAAGAAAAAGGAAGACGTATGAGATGTTTTTTTTTCAAAATTAAAAAGAAGGATGATGGTGATTGAAATTAGCATAATTTCACCTTGCACGCGCTGCACGCATTTATAAAATACACGTCATCTAGTTATGAAAGACGATCTGCTGTCTTTTAGTTTGCCATGGATGAGATTTTTCTTCGTGTTTTAGACAGTACTTAGTTGTTTTTGTTTTGGAATAACATCAACATTGGCGAGAAGTAGAACGAAAATATAATTCAGTGGTAGAGTCATGGAAGTAATAAGTTAGACTAAAACCCTTTGAAAGAGATGTAATGTTTGTCTACTTCAACTAAACCGCCCGCAAAAAATAGCAACATTTTCCTCTCGGAGACAGCGTACCAGCAAAAATTAAGGAACGAGGAAGAAGTGCAAGAAAACAAATCAAGCCGCCATAATTCAGTGACAGCGGCAGTGTCTAATGGACAAACCACATCTCAAGCCCTGACCGAAGAAAAACAAGCGACATTTAATTTCTAAGCAGAGTCCCAGTCCACTGCATCACACCTTTTTGCTCGGACGCACTCGTTTCACCGCCCAACCTTTATCCGCCCTGACATAAGTGCTGAATCGCGCGTGAATTCGCGGCTCATTACGCATGCAAGAATGCACACAGAGATGAATCTGAAATCTACAACGACCAACGGTTCAACTTTCGAATAATAAAGACATTAACGGGATCTTGGGAGGTACGCTTGACCTGGCTTGACTGTAATCACAGATCTTACGTCTGGATTTTTGGTGAACATTGCGTGAAGATGCTCGGCTAGCCTGTGCACAGACGCCAGAGCTATTTTTCGACCTACATGTGATTTTTCAACCGTCAGCGAAATAACAAAAAAATAATCTATGCAAATGTATACCGGAACACGATTAACGACGGCGATTCACAGACGTTATTCCTCAGGGAAGGGGGACGCCTGTACACAGGTTAATCAACCCTCTTCGTGGACAGCAACGTTTTATTTGAGTGCTAACGTGTCCCCTGAATAGATCTGAATAGAAGAGTCCTTTAAATAGAGATAACAGACACAAAGATCAGGTGAAAAATTTTCTGGGACCAATTTTTTCCTTGAATGAAGGTGTCCCAATGGAGAGGTTCGAATGTATCTAGGATTTCAGTTTTATCCACTGGTTGACGCCCTTTGGACATACATACATATATATGCATACATAATTACTTATTAATTGCATAAAGAAGATTAGAAGTTACGGTAAAATATCAGCAATACTGTTTTAAGAAATTGTCATGACAGACCCTAACAGACAGTTATTCCCAAGTCAAACAGTTGTCCTTTTAAAGTGTCAAAGAGGGTCTAATTTCCATAAATAGTCGTCAGGTAGGCTATTCCATGTTAGTATCACCCAACTAGTGGACCAATGCAATGAAAACCTACGAAAACAATGGCGACCGCTTCGCGTTTTGTGGAGTGCCACAGTCTTTTAGCTTTCATGGCTGCTGTTTCCATCGTAAACAACTACGTGCGATGAAATAAAAATCGACAAACTGTTGAAAACTTGGCTCAATTATCAATCACCAACTTGAGCTAGTTCACTTGAGCTTTCCTTGCAGTTCATTAAAGTATTGTGGGTCACAGCACTATATTAAAGATGTTTTTTTTTTCTATGAACAGTTTTGGTTGGATTTTCACCAACTGTGTATCACGTGTTTCAAAAACCTGACAGTTATGTAAATTTATGCAAATTTGGCGCAATGGAGCGTGACGCTTGCTTTCGTTATATTCCCAAATAAATATTTCTTCAACTTGCATTTGCAAACTTTATTATTGCCTTTTCTGTCTGACTAGTTGGGTGATACTAAAACAATTAGACCCTTCGCCCTCAAGGGCCACGGGCCAATAGCCCTTGCGGGCTACGGGTCTATTTGTTAATTATAACATAGCGCCCGTGCTTGCCCTGTTAAGTCCTATTGAGCCGCTATGAACAAAATCTTTTTATAACATAGCGCGCGTGCTTGCCCTATATAAGTCCTATTGAGCCGCTATGAACAAAATCTTTATTTACGCACGGGCGTGCGTAAATAAAGATTTTGTTCATAGGTGACGTAAGCATTTGTTTTTAACCTGGCTGCAAAGTTGTCGTCTTTTAAGCTGCAGTGCAGTTTTCCTTCTCTTTAAAATATGGAAGAAACCAGCGAAGAACTGCCTAATTTTTCAATCGGCATTGTCCTTTTACGTCCTGATCCAAGAGCGGCTGCAAAAATAAAGCCGAAGTCAAAAAAACTCGCATGTTGTGCGTTTCGCAAATTTGTCGGAAGACCATCTGCAGCAAATTTTGGCCGAGAGACATTCACTGGGAACAGAAAAGACAGCAATTGGTCATTAACAACAATTAAAGGTAAAATTTACGTTTTTATTGTTGTTTTTAAATTTGTTATGCACTTTTGTTATCGCCGAACAATCCGACTAAATCAGGAAAATTTCTCTTGCAATAACAAGACAAATTGCACAAGAAGACATAGTAATTTTTTTGCTCATAAAAACGACTGCTGGCAGGTCTTCTCAAGTAGCCGTAATGACCAGCCATGTTCGTAAATGAATGTAAAGTAGGATGACAGTCGTCTTTCCTGAAAAACAAGTTTTCTAGATTTCGCCGAGCAAAACATAAACATCTTCTCAGCGCCGGATCCAAACCATACTCCACGACGTCTTACGAACAAGTGAGTATTTTAACTTTAGGTGGACTTTAAGACACTTTTATCTTTGTTTCTGCTTAGTTTCAATTGGTCGTTAACGAATAAATAATCAAATTTTCTTTCTCAGTTTTACTGAAAGAATTTTTTTTCAAACTAGGCGATTGTGGCGTGTTCGTAACCAGCCAGTAGTAGCGTTTGTTTTTCTGTGGCGCGTGTTACGAGAATTTTGCAGTTAATCAAAAAGCAAGCATTTTTGTCAGCTATGCTATAAAAGAATTTGCTCATGCTTTTAGCTGTGCGTATATCGAGTTATGGATGCACTTGGGAAAATTCTTAAGGTGGCTCGATACAGTTTTTCAAGGTCAATACCTCCCAAGTTTGAGCGTAAACTACGTCAACATAAACAAAGATTTGGAAATATTGACACCACAGTTGTATTAGATAAAGATGAAAATTTGTTGTGATCAGGGTTGCAATGACATCGGAGTTTTCATAGCAACGAAATGACGCCATTACCTATTTTACTTGCAGCAGTATTTCTCGGCACTGGGAACTGTTCTTCCAATATAGTTTACTGGAGCTTTTCCCTACAATAACCGCCTCGATGTTCGTGAAGTCTAAGCGAAATCTGTAAGAGCGTTATCGAGATATTTTAGGAACAAGTTTTTATGGTTAGAAATACGGTAAAAAATGGACAATCTTGGTGTTTGACTGTTATCTGTACTAAACGAGGAGCTTTCGATATGCAATTTCACCTCATAGTAGTTTCAATCCTTTTAAAAACGTGTGTGAAAGATCATGGAGATATCTCCAGCCGATTGCTAGAAAGAAGGATTTGATTAGTATGTATCAGGGCGCTCTTGTTAGCGGTAATGTAAACATTTCGGTCTACTTTAACAAATTAGCGAATAATTTTTAAACCGCTCGATAAATTTTTAGAAAATTCAAGAGTCTTGAGATAAACAGTCCTGTTATATGACCTCTTAGTTTCAAGATTATTGATATATTGTAAGGCAGTAAAATAAGGGCTTCAATTCGCTAATATTTTGTCAGAATTTTTGTGTTTACAAGTGAGAGCCTCTCATTATTCAGGGTTATTGTCTCGAAGTTTCATATTTTCGTGCACAACAATAGCTATCATTTTTGCATATGTCAAATGCATTGTTAGTTACTGCTGTTCACGTGAAAATGAAACTTTGAGCGTGTGGCTTTGGTAAGTCTCGCTTGACAGAGTGAACTGCGGATGCTAAATAAATTTTCAAAGAATAAGTGGAAAGCCCTTTAATTGTTTTAAATATTCGGCAAGAGAAGAAATTGTCCCTGCGGTGGGGCCTATGTTAGTTTACTGACAATATGTAAGATGTAAGTGGCACTGACTTGTGCTGTCCGCACTGGACCTGCTAATCAACCGAGCAGCCCTATTATGACGCACTTGTAGTTTATCGCTCAAGATAAAGTTAATTTCATCCCAAACGGTATTGCAACAGTCAGTGTGGATTTGAAGAGCGGTGCATTGCGAGGTAAAATATTATGTGCCTTTTAGGGCGACTATGTACTAGAAGTTGATGGATTTCGTTTTCTTACAGGACTTAAATATTGACCGATTTTCTTAAGAACTCTAATTAACCTGTGCTGATAGAACTGGACTGTGCAATTCACAGCAAAAAGGAGCCATGGTTATTGTTTGCCAAAAAATCATAAAAATGACAAGAGGGTTAAAATTCATGGTAGTACCTGCTTATTGCAGCACACCACAGCCAGATGATTTGATTCTGGTTGGAAGGCCATTGCAGATAACTGAGACTCCAAACGGGGAAGTGTGGTTTTCAGCTGTTAAATATAACAAAAATAATTTGATTGTCCGTTTGTCGGTATTGTTCACTAGCTTGCACTGGTTGTGTGGCATCACGCTTATAATCAGCGCAGGACGGTTTTTATGTACTAAAGGAAAGGAGGAATAGCGGATACTACAGGTGATATTGATGACAAACTCGTTCATCAACATTATTCACTGACAAAATTATTATTGATTCTGCTAGCTTTCAACTAAGAACAAACACACATCATTGTGCACAGGTAGAAGCCAGTGACAGTTGAACTTGTATTAATGAGTACCTTGCCAAACCAATTCGTGTTAAGCTGAAAACCTGATCTCTATTTAGTGGTCACTTTAAAAGCTTTCAGTGTTATAAGCGTTCGCGGGTCCTTTTTCCTTAGTACAAACCATTTCTTTTTCAAGGGTGACCGCCGATAATACAAGTTTAGCTGTAGCTTCAATCTGTTATATTTACAAACCTTCATTTTTTTCAAGCTAAATATATGCACTGTTTGGGTACAGTCTGAACAAGCTAACCAGTGTAAATCATCGCTAACAGCAACAAGACGAATGGCACAGGAATCTGACAATAAGAAATAAAGAGTACACCAAAATTTTGAATAAACAAATCATGTTGAAATAAATTTAATATCAGTGCGTTCGATTCCTTTAACAACACTGGACGGTTTGCAGGTGCCCAAAGTGGTGTTCGTGCGGCCAACAAGGGATATATGTTCACACCAGTTTCACGAGAAGCTAACATTAACTCATCATTCAAACCATCGTCCAATATAACTCCACGTCTACCACTTCATAAACCAACCCTTTACAACATACGACCGACTCCTGTTACTCACAATCCCTCACACACATTAAATCCTCAGCCTATTCTTATTACTGTTTACAATATTATTCACCAGCGCATTAGCAGAATGAAATATTTTCCTCAACAACCTTACCTATGCTTTGGGGTTGAATGTTCAAAGTATTACTCAACAGGACCAGATCACCGAGGTCTAGGATCTAGAGAAAGAAAAACAATAACTGAAACAGTTTCACCTAATTGTAAAGACAAGTTCTTGAGATATCACATAACAGAGACTAGACGAAAATAGCTGTCAGATGCTGTTCATGCCAGGGTTGTTTTCGCGTTCGGTCACGACTTAAAGCCACGTACAAACGGACGCATTAACTCCCAACTCCCAACAATGTTGGGAGTTATTGGCCAACAGTGCACGGGACTCAAAGTTTGACCGGTTTCAAACTACTTTGAGCAACAACATGCAACAGAATGCGCAAACAGACGCAACATTTAACATTCAACAATGTAAGGAGTTGTTGGCTAACAATGTTGCGTCCCTTTGCACGGGGCTTTAATAGTGACAAGCGCGAAAAATCTCTTGATCAGAGCGCTATTTGCTTGAAAAGCAAAAAACAAGCAAACCGTTGAGAAACATTAATTAATAGAATTAAGTGATACTGGTATTGTAAATTACATATACGGTATTCAGTTCCACATTAACATAAAAAATGTTATAACACTCACTACTTATAATTACAAATTAGAGGAGTGAGGGTGTAAGCGAGAGTGGGTTTAAGAGGCCAGCGGAGACCGTTTTTTATTCTTTGAATATTTCATGTCTGGTTTCATGGAAAAATAAATATCATAATTTCACACGGTAAATGAATGGTATTGCTGCAGTTGATGAAACAGTACCCGCCAGCTAAAGGTCAATAATAACCGCCGGTCAATTAATCACGGGCCTTACTCAATAACTGACTTCTTAAAGGCATAGTCAAAGTATATTTGAGTACGATTATTTGCCTGCAGGATAGACAATACATTTCAACGTGCAGTATAGCTGAAAATTATAATAGCAACATGAAATTAGTTCTTCAACAACCTTGTGCCAATTCATTAACTACGGTTAATAAGGTAATTACAGTAATCATGTCATGAACTTTTAGACCCACCTGAATGGAACCCTGTCGTGTTGAACAAATCAGCTTTGAACTGTCAGAAGTAAAAACCAGTTGGCTGGCTGGCAATAACTCGGCAGGTAAAGGTGAAACCTAAGGAAAGAACATTCACTTAACTCTTTATCCGCCTCTGATCTAAATTTATGTTAGCGGAGCTCTCGCGCGCGAAGCGCGCGCAGCGGAGCACCATGGGTAAGTAAATCTACCCATCCGAGAAAATTTGGTAATCACGTGACCGTACACCGCCCGCCCGCCCGCTGCCCGTCCGTCCGCACCACAGGGAAACCAATGTTCAATCTCACACTTTCTAGCTAGTTTGGGAGCACAAGAAGACTGATATTGCACACATATTGCACATCAATGTTGTGGTCAAATGACGGCTGTCAAAACAGGGTATCCGCTGACCAGTATTAGCTGACCGTATCTCGGGCTCAGGTGTCGACCCATCGAGGTCGAGTATCGTTTTGAAGTTACTGACAAGTTGCTGACAAGTTACTAGCTTTCAAATGATCGCAGGCTCAAGTTTAATTTTTTTTAATTCATATGAAATATGTTGTGTTTTATATGTGCCGCACAATTAAAATTTTGATTTCAAACTGACCTCGGAAGCTAAAATTCAGCCAGTTTTTACAGGCAGAGAAGACAAGCCAGTTCCTTTTGACTTTTCTCACCAAGGTCACGCGCTGATCACGCTCTACGTCCAATTTATATACTCTGATTGGTCAAAATTTGACAGGTGAGTTCATGCGGAAAATTTATGCAGCATCTTAAATCTTGTTTACTTTGACAGCTGAAGCTGACAGAGTTTTGTGCCAACTTGTGATGTTTTTAACTGTCGTTTTCCACTGAATGTACAAAAAGACATTCAGCTGCTATCAAGAGTCTTCTGTTATTTATGGCTAGTTTATTTATTGGGTTTTTGGTTGAGAAATACGTCGCTTTGGCAAAGTTTCGGATGGCATGGTAAGACGGTTGTTGAAGTCTGAGGCGATTCTGGCCTTACTTGATAGTTTTCAGTGCATCTCGAATGGTAAGCCTGAGTCATTATTGTATTTGATGTTTGTTAATTTTTTAATTTAATGAAGCCGAGCGTAGTTTATGCAGCTATTTGGTTTATGCACGTTTGCAAGATTTGAGACAATGATCTGACCGAGTATCAGGTTTGATAGAAGCTTATAGAACTTTAAAAAGCCTTTAGACATTTTCTCACCGCAAATAGAAACAAAACGTTCCAAAGAATATTTAGTTATAATTCTGGCTGTAAAAGAAAGCTTTGAGCGATTTTCTTGCCTCGAGTTCATCTTTGAAAAAAGCAAACAACGGGAAGCCGGCTTAAAACATCAACAAGGATTTTCAGAGACACTTTAATACTTGTCTTTGCGAATGAAAATTGTTGTCTCTGTATGTTTCACTGAATTATTTCCTTTCATTGATTGTTAGTAGTCTCTTTTGCAATTTTAATCGCTGTGCCGTTTGTTTTTAGTCGCTCATGAACATCGCTTGCAGGAGTAGTCAAAATGCCGCGCGTATCAAACGCTTTTGAAGATCACACATCGTTATAAAACCATTAAATAAAAAAATAAACATAATAAATTCTTTACTATGTTGAAGCGTATAACTCTATTAATCTTAATTTAAACAGTCGACTTTGGCGCTTGTCAAAAGTGAGAACCGGTTAGCCGTATAGGTGATTTTGGAAATTTTTTAACGGTTTCGTTAAAAGCCCACGCGTGCTTCGATCACCCTGAATATTGAATGAGTGCAATTTGTATTGCAAAATTGTGAAATCATGGACTGCATACTGCACCGAGGTCTGTATGTTAAACATAGCGTCTCATGTTACTGTTTTACCTCAGATGTGATGTATAAAAAGTATAAAAGGTTGGTTTACACGTCCCCAGAATTGTTGGCAAGATTTTGTAAAGTAAACTTATCGAACGCAAAAAATTCGGCCTGATTTGTGTTCGAGGCCTAATCTACTGTGATCAAGAGCCATTATGGCTCTTAAATATGATCGAAGATGATTGCTATTTTTTGGGTGTACATATAAGGCTATCAACTCGATGTAAGATTAAGTTCGCTCTTAGATGGACTGTTTGCATATTATTTTCCTCTAAAATCACTTAGCCTTTCCCTCAAAAGTCTCATGAATGTGGTCGAAAGTTAACTGATTTGTGGAATACAAGTTTATTGTTTGATTTAAATTATAAATTCGAGTTAATAAGAGCTTCGCTTTTAGCCCTGGCTAAATCTATATATTACCCATAGTTTAAGGTACAGTAAAACGTGCAACAAAAAACATGCCGCTAGTTTTGCAACATTGCTGCAAAACGAGATGAATAGCAATGTTGCGCGTTTTACCACCCACAAATCAAACTTGTCTTGTGTCAAGTCAGGTTGTTGCAGGTTAGGAAGTAGAGAGTAGTTTTACCGTAGTTAAATACAGCCACTCACTTTTATCACCCGAGATCGTCCATTTGTCGCCTAATAGTGAAGAAATAAATCAACAGAGAGTTACGAAGAACGTGGAAAAGAATATACCTTCAGTTCCAACTGCTAGATAAGCTTAAAACAACTGTACCGGTTGTGCTTACACAACATAGCACTCAACTTTTATCGGAGGGTATACCATGACCAAGTCTACAAGCATAACATTGTGTTCTCTACCACTGCAACCGTTACACTATATAAGTCATTTTTGTACTTCAACCTGATAAATTCAAAGACAAGCAAAGTGAAAACTTCACTCTGGTCTCTGACCAAGCCACACAACTACATTCATTCAAGCACTGATTGTAACAGTTGAACTGCAAATATTGTAAGGGCGCAAAGTTGTTGAACTTATTATTACTACTCACTAAAGTTCACTTCAAAAAACGCTTTCAAATCAGACTTTATATAAGGATGCAAAGGCATAGAATCATACTTTGGAACCCTGACATTGCTCGTCCCATTATGACAAAAGAGATTCATCACCTCAGCCATTGTAAAACGTATAGGAGAGGAACCAGATCCGAACCTTCGTTACAATGAATACCCATTCCCTTGACACTTGTGTCACCAAAAGTGTCTTCAATACACTCACCAAATTTAACTTGAACAAGCTCACATGACATACATCAGAAAATGCTGCCCAGCGTCCACAGGTTGAAATAGCACTGCAGACAATGTGGTGATCGCCCTATTATGTTAACAAATGCTACAGTCACTGTCTGAAATCATACCTTCAGTTTTAGTTGTGATTTGTTTAAGTATTATTTTATCGACGCGATTTCTGTAACACGCCGATCTCTAAAATGGAGCGTTACATATCGCATAGGTATTCATATTTTACCGGATAGCTTGTCGTGTCGGCACGAAAAGCTGGATCCGGTAGGGGCTTGGAAAGAGTAACAACAAATTTACAGTACCTTCTTCTTAATCTGTACGAGAAGAGCAGGTGATCTCTGAGAAGCTGAGCTTTTGCTGTCTACCAATAAAAAAATTATGAAAAATACTCATAATTTTGCTTCGAATGCTTTGATTCTGGTTCCTGTATCTATGACCCACACACCGAGATGAACAAATAATTTTACATTATCAGTGATTTGCCGTGTCCATCAAATGCTCAAGGCCAGCAGTACTCGGTTAAAACATCGCCATCAAGAATAAAGGTTAATACTCAAAAGGAACAATCTATAAGTTTGCTTAAGCATTGCCTATATACTTTATGGAGAAAACTCATCACCTGTTTGTTCAAGTCTCCACAACTGCAGGCCGGTTGAACTCTGATACATAAGAATATTTGGTGCTGATGCCAATGATATAAATGAAGTCTACAAATACAGTAATAAGAGCAGTGTGTTAAGGACTTCACAGAATAAGGTTCTCGTTTTTCCTCCACAGCTAAACAGATACAGAAGGATGCGTGCGTAAAATTCAGAAGTTAATGCAATTTGGAAGACTTTTATCAGTCAAACAGCAGTTTTTACGATTAAAATCCTACAGAAAGCTCTGGGCACTTTTGAATAATCAAAAGCGCTGGTTTGGAATTTAAAAATGCTTGACCCCAGGTTTGATGGAAGGGTGCTGTAAATGTATTTACGATGCTCATAACAATCAACAATGACGAGAATAACGTCAAGACACTGTCTATGCTGTTTTTCTGTTTTGCTATGATTGTTTTTGAGCAATAAGTAACATCAAACAAAGAGACACATGCCGTAATAGAAAATTACCTACTTGCAATACTTACAAGAGTGTCCCGAACCTGCGAACCTGAATGTTATGAAGGTTCACTCTGCGGTGTGACATGTTTTATCTACTTGGTAAGAATAATTCCATGCCTGTCTGGAACTGTGACACAATTTACTCTACAAACGGATGGGTATTTGAGAGAGCTGTTTCTCTTACAGGAACGTTTGACTTGAAGAAGTGATTTTATTCTTCAAGTTTACTTTTAAAATCAAGAAGAATGGAAGAGCTGAATATATCATGACCACTATGGAAAGTTCCACAGAAACAAACTACTGATGGATTAAATGCATCAATTACTTACATGAGGAAATGGGGGAATCTTTTTGTTGCTAGACCTGCCAAACTCTTTGATGGAATACAAAAGGATGCAAGCATCTAGACCTGATATAATATAGAGCATATTAATTTTATGTAACTTTTCTTCCGTGGGGGGAGTGGAATACAGCTTCAAGAGACTGATAAACTGCTTATTCTCTTTTTAATGGAGAAGAGAAGTGTGACCTCACTTTACCAAGGTTGACAACAATAGGGAGCTTAAATTTAAAAATAGGCCATCAACATGCGGAACTAGTTGCACTGGCAGTACGTGTTTTTGACCAGGATAAGAGTTTGTACGAGAAAATTTCCATCCAGGTTAACCAGATATTCAATCATAAAACACACTCTGTGCACGTGGATGGGTATATGGCTATACCAGTCCCAAACAGACACAGAACATTGTATTGGTCCTTGATAGCTGGATAAAATTTTATCATCAAGATGACATATTCTAGATGTAACTTCTCAAACTCATTCCCTGGCTTTCTCTCATCCTTTCTCAAAGGAGGAAAAGACAGGAACCTGGAAACACGGCTGTTAACTTCAAGATATGCCGTACAACAGTTTACTTGTTGTAAGACGTTAATTTCAGTACAACACTTATTGTTGTAAACAAGAATGCTCTTACAACGGCGTTCAGTCTCGCTTGCTTGAGGAGGGGATTAATTCTACTCGAAACAGGATTTACTCGCTAAAGGTTTTTACTTCCTACTTTATCGACGCCGAGTATTCTTCGGGAGATTTACTTTTTACTTTTTTCTGAACTGATTTAGTACGCGTGTTAGCGACGACCGGAAATACGTGTGCGGTCGCAGACTATACGCGTGTATATATGTGTGTATATATACACGAAAATTCAAGGGCCTCGATTCCAAAGAAATTACGTCATTGGCAGAGATCAAAAAGTGATTTACATTTCAATCATCGCCAAAAATAAACCGCATGCTCATCACAACACCCATTGTATACAATAAAAGTTTACAACAACCGACCATCGCAGTTTTGCTAATAAAGATTCTAATTTTTTTTGACAACTCAGTAGCGTTCACTTGTTCCAAAGTAATCAACTCTTTCAAGCGATAGAATTAGTGGACCGACACGTTTCGGAAAAGCTCCAAATTTAATCTTTCCTAAGCTTTCTTGACAAAACGTGCGTGGCTTCGATCACGCCACGATTCTTAGTCCCAGTTTCCAAGGTCTCCGCAAGGAACTCCTGGCCTAATGACCCCCTTTTGTGTCTTAAATAGGACGAGAAACGCGTCGCAGATTATGAGACTCGCTGCTTACGCAAGCGAGACTAAAAAGCACATCCGACTCATTTTTTACTCCATCAATGTATTTAACACCATATGAACACAACATATTCCCATCTTTGTGCAGGAAATAACTTGTAAATTTGTACAAATTTACCTCAAATTTTTCGTATAGTTAGCTGCATGTTAGGTTTATCTAGAACATGCTTGACTACAATACCAACTCAATGTGTACATAAATCACACAGACTTACCTCCAGAGATCAACAAATTTTGATTTTTACTCTGCAGAGTTACAAGACACCTGACATCTTGTGAAAACATACGCTCAGACGCAGTTTTTGCCCAGTTTGAAACACCATCCTAAAAAGTATGCATTTTAAAGAAAGTAATGTTTAGTCACTGTTTACAGACAACAACAACAACTTTATTTAAATTATTTAAAAAAAAGGGGGTATCTATTACTAATGTTTCTCTAAAAGTTAGACCGAAGACTATCGTAAAGATTACAATTGAATAGAAAGTGTAATTCGTGCTCAACTTCATTTAAGTAGCAGAAGGGGCAAATTCGAAGATTTTCTGGAGTTTTCGGTAATGTATGTCTGCCCGTTCAATTTGCATAGAATATTCAAATAATTTTTTAATGAATGTAATAAGTTTGACTCTGCATTTTCCTTTTTAACCAATAGTACCAGTGGGTATGGCACTTTTCAGAAAGATGCACTTATTGGTCGATTTTTGTGTGTAATTCTGGTTTAATTGATACAATAACGTAATTACATTTGGGCAGGTAAATACTTCTGGCTTCACTGACTCTCACAATATGCAATTTAATGTCAGGCTAACATTATGAACATGAAACAAAGTGACAAACTAAGCAAAGTACCTTATTAGTAATCTGTTGAAACTGAACAATCTTACTATCCACTCCTCCACTGAAAACCATGTTTTCTTCCTGAAAACAAAATTCAACAAAATAGCTTTCAGCAAGTGCATGTGATTACAGTTTCCTTTTTGTGTCTGCTGTGCAATTGTGATTTCATTTGTGGAAAATGTAGGGTGTAACCAAATAAAATATCCTTACTCACTGTAAATGCAACAAGTAACAGTTACATTCATTTGTAAAGCGAGTTTTAATCAGCATGGTGGCGGCCACAACAAAAATCTTAATTTTTTATAAGCATTGCTATTGGTAAGCATTGTTATTGGCAGAAGTCCTACTTTCAAAATTTAGCATCATGAAATTTTAAAAACACCAATTGTTTTAAAATGATGCAAATTTGCATTTTTTTTAAACCCGAGATAAGGCTAAATTTTCGTTTCGCTTTGTAAATAACATTCCAGCTGGCAAAGTAAATCTTTTAGCGGTAGCCGTTAGAAAGAATGTATGAGAACCTCTAAAATTGGGCCTGATCTTAGGTTACAACTTTTTAAATTGAGTGGCTAAGTAAAGTGACAGTTTCATACACACATACAAAATATTCTTTATCGCTAAATACAACTCAAACAAAATGCGAAACAAATATGAATAGATAAAAACTTGCATAATATGCTTAGTGGATTTTGTTTACATAGCACAATATTTTACCCCAATCTGGAATAAAGATCTTACTAGTAGTGCGATTTGCCTTTATTGCAAAATATACATGTACACTCAGCTGTCAGTAAGGAAATGACTGGTAATATCCACCAGCAGGACTTGTTTCCCAGTAGTCCTGTCTTCAAGCTCCTTGTCAGGCTTGTAAATATAGCAAGCTAGTTGCCTAGTTGTTCCGGTTTTTATAATCTTTTTTTAGCCTACTGGATTTATACATATATGTTTACTTTGTAATTATTTCAGTGATGCGCAGGTGAACTACCTGGAGCAGCTATGTACACTAAAAACATAGCATTTTCATTTCAACAACACCAAAGGAATACAAACCTCATTAATGCATACTGCAAGTACATCTGCCATATGCGCCTT